>BQKZ01000364.1:161822-188055 GCA_036244855.1 Temnopleurus reevesii
TCTCTCTCTCTCTCTCTCTCTCTCTCTCTCTCTCTCTCTCTCCCTCGATCTATGTCAGGTCCTTCTTCTCGCATTAACTTTGACAAATATCTAACTGTTCGTTGATTTTATACTAACTGCATTTAGTGATCCATATAATTTATTTATTGTTCAATTTCTGTATTCTGTATTCATGTGGATTTGTAATTTTAAAGGTCCTGTACTATCTTCGTAAAGAATGTGTAATCTGGGCTTTTATTGTATTCTACATGTATATTTGAATGAGTGACAAAAGAAACATAGTAACAAGCTCATTTTATGAACAAGATAAAAATGTGGTTCTTACCCAGCAGATCTAGAAGTGCTCTGAGTATACTGGCGAGATTGCCTCTTGCCAATGCAAACTCTAGAAGTATCTTCAAACCTTCCATTTCCATGTGTCCTCTCTCATTTCTAAAACAATGAATTTAATCATAAAGGAAAATACCAATCAATAATAATAATACACATTTTTCACATAGTGCTTTACCAGTGCTTTACCAGTTCCTATCAAAATTAAATGATTTTTGTGTTGGGTAGATAGATAATTGAAATAATTCTTGCCTTGTCCCGACATGGATAAATACTGATTGATAGTGCTTTACCGAGAAGCTATGAAAAAAATCAAGCCCACCACTACCATTGGCTCTCGGTGGTCTAGTGGTAAGACACCTGTCTAGTCATCAGGAGATCATGGGTTTGATTCCTACCCGAGAATGCCTGTGAATTTCTTTCATGGCTTCTCGGTAAATCACTGTCAATCAGTGTTTATCCATATTGAGATAAGGCAAGAATTATTTCAATTATCAGTTCCTATTGAAACTGACCAAAGCACTCACATTATTATTAGCCGGTCATTGGTTTCATAGAATATTCTCAACATGAGCAAAGACAACTTTAATTGAGGCAAGTTGCAATTGACAGAAAGAATAGAAAAGAATACTCAAACAAGAAACAGGCCAATTGATGGCTAAGTAGAAGAGAAATGCGGCTCTCTTAGAGTTAATCAAAATCTCTTCTTGGGAAGGAGGAGAGAATGAAGCACAGCAGCTACAACCTTTCCCACAGGTTTTTTTTTCCTCCCTTGTCAGAGGAGGTCTAGCAACTCTTGCTCAACCGGAACAATAGCTGGTTTTCCTGGGCAGTGTTTCACCAAATCGTTCTTAAAGTTAGGCAATACTTTAAGGAAGACTGGAAACCTAACCACTAAGAGCACATATGTGGTTTAGTTCCCCATCCAATATAGTACAGCCTTGTTTGTCTCACCTTGCAATGCTATGAAGGAACTCTGCTACTTGATCCAGAACATGAGGACTGAGGAAGCTTGCTTTGGAGAGTTGTTGAGGCATCAGGGATAACGGAGGCATGTGAGATAAGGCCATTCTAGTGGAGAAAAAAAATGAAATACATGGATGATAATTTCACTTTACAACGCAGAAACATCCACTTCGCAGAGTGCTCAAGGCTCTTCTTGCATTATCATTATCATTTGGGTTTCGCTTGATCACAATCAGTACACAAGCACCAATTAATAAATAATCCTGCCCGGTATCACTTTTCATGGTATTATTCACCTTTCCTAGGTTGAGTGGAGCAGAATATAGGTGAATTTCTTGCAGAAGAAACTGAACGAAATGGCTGAATTTTGAATCCATGACTTTCTAATAGAAAGTTATAAATCTTGACCACTTGGCAAAATAAGCTTTCCATGTCATTGAAATTTATTCCACATTTTGTCTTCAAAATTCAGCATCCAAGTATATATGATGGAGTAGAAAAAAGAAAATATCACTCTTTTCTGTATGCTAGCAAAATTTTTACATTATACAACATTTTAGAGTTATGCTTATCACAAGAGGCTAACAATAAGCCAGAAGAGCTAAAATCATTGGAGTATCATGCTTCGTTATTCTAGTCCCATCTATGTAAAATTGCTGAGGAAATAACAAAATGGGGGAAATGAATACAAATGGCATACTTGGTGTGGTTGAGGATAGCACTGCGTAGATGAGGCGCAAGGGGTATGGCAGCATTTGCAGTAGAAGCCAATACAGATAGGTACCACATAGCTGATGCATCTTTCACACTCACTTCGGATTTCTGCACCATTCTGTATGAATAAAAAGTAATATTATTAGTACTAATATATATGATTATGNTGTGCGCTTAGAAACATCCGTATTAAGCGAATAATAAATGGTATGTATTATTATTATTAAGAAGAAGAAGAAAAAGAAGAAGAAGAAGATGAAGGGTGGGAGTGGGTAGAGGAGGGGTGATTCTCCATTCCCGTCTTCTACCAATTCGGCGAACTCCTTGTAAGAGGCTGACAGGAGGGTGTCGAACACCATCAGCACTGACCCTTTGTTGAATTCCTAGGAAGATGAATATTGAGTTCATGTCGTGAATTTTTGCAGGAATTTGAATGATATGCGTCAAACATTTCTTGAATAATAAAGTGAAGTAAATAATGCAAAAATAATTACAAGAAGGAGAAGATGAAGAAGAATTAGAAGAATAAGTAAACAAAGAAAAAGGAGAAGAAGAAGAAGAAGTAGAAGAAGAAGAAGAAGAAAAATGGGAGGGGGCAGAGGGGGGGGCGACTCTCCATCCCCTTCCTCCACCAACTCAGCAAACTCCTTGTAAGAGGCTGACAGGAGGGTGTCGAACACCATCAGCACTGACCCTTTGTTGAATTCCTGGGTAGATGATATTGTGACTTTTGCATAAATTTGATAAATTTGTGTGAAACATTTCTTAAGTAATACAATAACAATTACAAGAAGAAGTAAAAGAAGAAAAGGAAGAAGAAGAAGAAGAAGAAGAAGAATAAGAAGGAGGAGGAGAAGAAGGAGAAGAAGAGGAGATAAAAAGAAGAAGAATCGGAAGAAGAAAAAGGAGAAAAAGAAGAAGAAGAAGATTAAAAACCAAAAGCTATAACAACACCTGGGTTGTGTTTCATAAAGCCGTGTGTAGATTTACGCATGACTGCATGAACGACTGCACGAAAGACTGGTGTTCCTTTCTTCGGTGCGATTCAGCGGCAGGAGTTATCATTGAGTGTGTGAAAGGATCACCAGTCGGTCGTACAGTCATGCGTAGATCTACACAGAGCTTTATGAAGCACAACCCCGGGTGAAGAATTAGAAGATAAAAGAACAAGTCTTATTAACCTACCATCACATGGTTCTTTCAAAAGTTTATTCATTCGTCATTACACAATATTATCATCCAATACCATTCCTCACTATATATATTTACAATGAGCTACATGCACATGAACATTGACGATCTTACCTCCTGTGAACTTGAAGGGAGTTCAAGCAAGCCACTGGGATCAACTGTGCTGAAGAATCGACAGAGAGACTGGAACACTAGACCAACAGCTGTGTCTTCACCAGTCTATATGATAACAAGAAAATTCAATTTAATATTTCAAATTGACAAGCTTCACTTCCTTGAAATACAATAAAAAGATAACAAGCATTTTCTTGTGAGAGCCCTCATTCAGTTGCGGCCCATTTTTTAGTGTCTGTTTGGCTTTTACTTAATTTTCGTCTTCCTTAATTTCTACTGACTTGTATTTCATTCGTTGTTGGCTGTGAATTATAATTGTTAATTCTAATCATATTTTTAAGTTGAATCTTATTGTAAATTCAATTTGTTTCAGCCTCTGGACTGCTATTTTGAATGCATTTTTGTCACATATACCAAATTCCATTCAACTCAATTCGACTCAAACACTACATAACTGAATTAACAACTCCCCATGAAACGTTTAATAATGGCCCTCACAGAAAAAAAAAGTCACAGTGCGTGCCTTCAGATTCTACAATAAAAACTACACCACAACTATATCTGGAATCATGTTTTAATGACAGCAGCAAATTTCTTTCTTCAACGAGTAACCAGACAACATTAAAAAGATTTGTAGGTTTCTGAGCATTTAACAAATATGATATGAATAATAAAAAGTTATTTCAGGAAGGTCAGACACGAAGTGGGTTAGCCAAACTATAGAATTGTATCAATAACCGACATTGAAAGGAATAAACTACACGTTCTATCAAACATAGTTGTAAAAAGAAACACTTTCATTTCCAACTTACCACCATAGAATTCATCATGTTGAAGAGTTCTTCCCTGCGCGTATCCTTTCCTGGGAAAAACACTGCAGCACCTATGCAATATAAGCACCAATGATAAGAAAGCAATTGATCAGAAATGGCTGTGGTGAAGAAATTTACAAAAAATTCAGAAGATTCAGACATCTTTTTAATGCAGATATGCAATTCTAGTACAGCTTCAAGTTGCTTGAAATGGACAAGGCCTATTTGAATACAGCAGTACAACTATAAAGAGTGGGACTACTGTATAAACATATATCTACGCGTAGAGATAATTTCACGATTCCAGATCGGTTTGTCACATTGGCGTGTTGTCAATGTTCACAAGATTATGAATGTGCATTATACTGAGTTGAAATTTTCCAATGTTCATCATCGCAAAATTCAAGAAAATTCATGAAAAAACACTGCAAAAATTTCAGCTTTACTATGCAGAAATAATTTTCAATCCTTCAAATAATCATGTATAGACTATTTCACTGGTCTTACCATCTAGAATGCAGCTCTCAGCAGCAGCTTTCAACAGCATCCTAGAATCATCTGGAGACCCATCTTCCCCTTCGAAGCTCGCCAGCTGGCAAAGGTGGTTGAATAGCTCCCTCGCTTGGCGTTGGTCCAGACTCGTATCCATCAAGTCCTTTGAATTTGATTGAATTTAATTGAATTTAATTGGAATAAACTAATTTTTAATAGAATTGTATTGAAAAGCATTCAGGGAATAATTTTCCTGGTATCACATCGCAATTTGCTTTACATTTTAGCAGGATTTCTATGCAAAAGATTTTGTTTAGCAACTTTGTCACATAGAACTGTACAGTAGATTATGGAAAATGTGTCCTTAATGTCCAAACATGCTAATAAAATGTGAAAAGTAAAATTATTCCCTGGCATTGAACCGAAATCCAATAAAATGAATCACATGGCTTTAAATTACCATGAATTGAATAGTATTGTTACAATCTAACTCCAAAACTCGTAGAGTAAAGCTCATCTCCTTTTGGTAGATATATCTATTCCAAGAGTCAGCCAGTCAATGTGGAGGTTTCAATTTCATTTGTCACATTACAGTTGACTGGAAGTGAAGGTTAACAGATGTCAACACGTCGACTGCTCTCATTCGTTCACTCCCAAATTCAGTTTTGATTCCAGTGGACTAGTTCCAGCTGACATCACAATGGCATGTACACAAGTGACATGCGCTTGTTTATAAGCTCGTCACAGATCAGTGAGCGAATGGGAAAATCAAGAAATGCTCATCACATATTAATCAGCGCTGTGGCGTAACAATGAGCAGCTGCGCGCAAAATATGACGTGTAGTTCCAGTCGACTGTGATTGTGACTGACAAATTAAATCGAAACCCCCATAATCATACTGCTGCTCAATAAGTACACAAGACCAAGAATAGATACATGTAAACTGCAAACTATATACTGGAAAAACAGCATCTAACTCATCTAAACTCAAGACTTACTCACCAGGCTCTACAAAGATTAAAACTAAGAGTGCAAACTTGACGAAAATTCAACTGAACAATATCCTAATAAAACCAGTTCAGATTATATAGAGAATCTCTGTTAACCATTCTCAATGAAGAGTGAATAAAACACTAAACATAATAAATGTTTCTTGGAAGGAAGGAAGTGCGTGGGCAGTTTCACTGTTTTTGCAATGAGGTCACTATTCCAAGACTCAGCAATATTTTTTCATTCTACTTCACTCATAATTTTCCATACGATTAGGTTTACAAGCTTGCCTATCAAATAATCAATTATCAAATTAGTCATGAACATTAAGAAATATCAGAACAAGATCATTACAATCATCATTATGAGTAACCTACTTTTACTCCAAAACCTTGGCAACTGATGTCACATGAAACACTTTCAAAGAACATGTTTAAAGATTGTAAACATCAGCCTGAAACATGATTCAATGTCATTGGCCAATTAGAATGCTTGACCTATGTTCTGGTCAAAGGGTCGTAAAAGGGTCTAGACACGATTTATGTCCCACAGGGGAGAATGCTTCCAGAACAAAAGAGGAAGTTGACGTCAAACTTTAGAAACGTTTTGGTACAACAATTATAAACACATGTGGTTATCCAGAATGAACTTTCCTGTCATTGAACTTTGACAAAACAATAGATAATACAAGTAAAAGAAAATCAAAGCAAATGACTTTCATAACCCCAAAAAGAAGAGGACAGAATGAATATTACAAGGAAAAACAAGTACAGGAAACAGAGAATTACTGATCAAAGGTGAAAGGAAAGGGGCACTTTTCCAGAAAATTGAGGAGAAAATAAAATCACTTGCAAGAAATAGTAAAACAAATGCAATTCACATCCAAACCGCAAGAGCATTGATAAAGCCCTAAATGTAATTTATCAACAAACTTAAAGAATATCTCTTATGACGTGACATCAGCTCTGGAAGCTCAGCAATATCACGTCATTCTACTTCACTCATAATTTTCCATGTGATCAAGTTTACAAGCTTGCCTATCAATATCAAGTTTACCTTGATGTATGACAAGGGGCTGGAGGCACCAGAGATGTTCATCGGTGGAGGCGAGACTGAGGTGGGTGTGGTCGATCGACCTGGACCTCGGTTAGATGCGTCCGCGGTGTCCATGTCTGATGATGGTGATGTCATTTCTTGGGGAGTCCCTTGAGATGTCTTGGTGTCTGAAGGTGAGGAGGCAGTCATTTGGGAACCGATCTGTCCAAACTTCGGGTGATCCTAGGAAAATCATCAAGTGAAATTGATATTTGCTACATGTACCAAGTGTGAATTGATTGTATACCAATTTTTCAATATGTAATGCTGATTGGTCTCATTTTATACCAATGAATAAATCAATCAATACATCACGATTCCATATTTACCCCAGGTAATTATATCAGCTATTGGCCAAAGATACACTTTTACACAGCTTCGGGTTCCATTCAACAAGGGTAGCCTGTTCAACGTGTTGAGAGTATGCAATCCCTTTTTATACAGTCGCACTGCTTGCTATAGCTAGATTCTTATATCACTATCTTGATTGAGAAATTGTACTGGATTTTTTTTACAGCTTCATATCCCCAAAAACTATCTCTATTATTCAAGTGAAAATAAAATCCTCCATAACTTGTCTTGTCAAGCATATTCTCCATTAGAATTATGTACATTTTCATAAGGAGGGTGGTATATACCTTGAGTTGAAGATCTGACAGCATCCTAGCCTTGGCAGACTCCTTTTCTCTCTGTTTAGCCAAGGTTGGTATGCTGATGTGAAGGAGGTTCAGACAAAGCACCATGGCATAAACCCATCGCTCGTCACTGTAAAGAAAACAGTAGGTTCCATGATAAAACAATGTGATGAGATGACACAGCCTGCTCATGTAATGATTGTTCCATAGAAAGTCCAAATTTAATTCCTTTAGTCAATAATCCTTATTTTCATCTGATACTAATAGCAATTTGTATTACAAATTACTTCTGAACCCTATTTCTAAATCATTATCTTCTTAAGAATTAGATATTCACTCATTGTGTGAAGTATTAGATGCTGCATGTCTGGGGCAGGGATACATGCCATAGTACATTCCTTTCTCTTTAATCAATTTGTCCACTCATTTTGCGTTTCATGTTTCTAGTGGAATTGTATAGCCGGTCAGTCCATGAGCATTTTCAAGGGGTATTGAATTCGCAGGTATAATCAATGAAAAAAAGTATTATCTTCTGACATGACTTATTAAGATTTTGGAAGAAACAGAATGTGATTACTTCTACAAAAGAATGCTTTAACATGCCCAAAAATTATAAAAAATGACCGTATAACCACAGATTATGATTAGAAATGCCAATATACACGTGATTAAAACATTGATAGCGTTATCGTGCCACTTCCAAGCGTACTGTGTGAAGTACTGCACATGTTAACTTTTGGGACAAATTTTGAAGGACTATTTTCATAGGTCTAAAATTCGCGGTCCGCAATTTCACCACAAAAAGCACGAAAATTAAACACCCGCAAAAATTATCTGCTATACAGTATCATGAATGAAGTACTTACTCTTGTGGGATTGCATTGTAGAGTTGACAGATGATGTTGAGTGTTAGATGCTGTATGTCTGGAACAGGACCACTTGCCACAGTGCCTTCCATTCTCTTCTAATAACATTTAACTTTGTCCACTCATTTTGTGTTTCATGTCCTTGTGATATTATGTATATTGTACTTACTCTTGTGGGCTCTTGTGGGATTGCAAAATTAAATACCTGTGAAAATTATCCGCTATACAGTATCATGTATGAAGTACTTACTCTTGTGGGATTGCATTGTAGAGTTGACTGATGATATTGAGTGTGAGATGCTGTATGTCTAGGGCAGGGATGCGTACAACAGCACATTTCTTTCTTCTCTCTGATAACAAAATAAATTTATGTATTCACTTTGCATTTTATGTTGCGAATGATATCATGTATAACGTACTTACTCTTGTGGGATTGCATTGTAGAGTTGACTGATGATGTTGAGTGTGAGATGTTGCATGTCTGGGGCAGGGATACGTGCCAAAGTGCCTTCTTTCCTTTTCTTCATCACCTCCTGATAGTAATCAAAACCAGAACTTTCATATTACAAAGGTAATTTGTACCACAATGAATTTGACTTTTACCCCTAATTCAAAGCCCGCATCTCTAAAGTAATATTATTGTTTCCCTAATGATTGACTCTTTGAGTGCACTTACAGATATATCTTGTACACCTCCACCATCGCTACCTCCACCATCGCTACCTCCACAACCACCATCATCACAATCATCATCATTATTATCATCATCATCATCACCATCATCACAATCATCATCACCATCAACACCACCACCATCATCACCACTACCACCATGTCTAACACTGTCAAAATCCCCATCAACATTACCACCATCTTCATCATCATTATCATCATCATTATTATTAACATCATCATCATCACACATATCCTAATTATTGCCATTATCATCATCATTATCATAGGCAGCAGCATTGCTGTCATCATAAATACCACATCAACACCATCATCACCAGAAAGATAAACACATGAAAGGGTGGGGAACAAGCAGGAGAGGGGAAGAGGAAAAAGAAGGGACAGGAGACAAATGGAGGAGGGGAAAAGAGCAAAAGACAGAGTAGAGCGTATTAAGTTTAGAACCAATGAATGAACTCACCAGATCTTGGCAGATTCGTACGATGAAGCTCATGACTTGGGTGAAGAGGACCAACGTGCTGATCGGGGCATCAACATCATATGGCAGAGGAGCCACACTTGACTACATAGGTGAAAGAAATAAGAATAGCAAATTCCATTAATGATTGTTTCACTAACTGACTGTTTGAATGATTGAAACAATTGTCAAGGAAATCTTGGTCGTGCGTACAATGAAGATCATGACTTGGGTGCAGAGAACCATTATAGACATATAATATGAAGATTTGCCCCTCTAAATATTCTTAAACATTCGTAATTCTTTTGCCCCAGGACCAAGATGAAAACCAATTTTTACCTTTGTATATAATTTATCTTGTTATCCTATTAAAATGTGTTTTAATAAATAAATAAAATAAAAAAAAAACATTAAGAGAATATGGCCGCTTTAAACATTTCACGTCAACTAAGACTGTAACTATATCATCAATCAATTGCAGATCACTAATTATTATCGAGTCTCTATCAAAGTAGAAATTTAAAGGAGGAAGTTGTGATAAAATGTACCAATAATAACCCAATCAAATACATTCTTAGATTATGACACACATTGCAGTAAAAATCTGTACAAAATAAAACAAAATTATAATCACAAGATCATAACTCACAATGTCTACATTGTCAAGGACCAAAGACGTTCTTGAGAAGCCGTAGAACTGGACATCAACGATCCCAAGTCTATCAGTCGTCTCTCCTCTCGGACCGAGGAACTTGATGAGAGCGTACTGACCAATGAAGCACTGGTCAAGAAGAACTTCTACCGCATCCCTGGGAAAGATAATTGGCGGAATTTACAATCAGTCATTCAAATATAAGACGTTTCTTTTAATAATAAATCATGATAGTACACAACATTTATAGGGCAGTTAACACAAAGCGTTTCTAAGCGCTCTGTGCATTATTTCCCGGCAATAGCATGGCTACCATTCGGTGCTCACTACATGTAAGGAATTTCTTCCCACCGATACCCATTCTCCTCACCTGGATTGAGTGCAGCACAATATGGATAAATTTTTTGCTGAAGGAAATCAACGACATGGATGGGATTCAAACCTATGACCCTAGGGCTGAAAGGCGAGAGTCAGAACCACTATACTACAATGCCTCAATTACTTGATGAAAGTATATTAGCCAGTGAAATACTGGTCTCAAGGTACTTCAACATTCAACAGCATCCCTCAACACACGTTATTCTATAGGTGACATTCATAGAAGGTGTTGTTCAAAATCAACTGCAACTTTGCAAATTGTAACACGCATTTTCATTTGAGCACTGTATGGGCATTTAACAAGATGCGCATGGAACAATAATTTTGATTGGCACATTCCAATCAACTGCAATTGCAACTTTTGAACAACACCCCCACAGACAAGCGCCGGCAGAAGTAAGGCAAAATTAATCGCACAAATTACGTAACACATCTTACCAATCATTATCCAGTGTAAAGTATGCTACTGGGTCATCAGGTTTACCACATATAGAGGCAGCTCTGCAAAGAATGAAAAAAACTAGATGAATCCTCGACCACGCACTGTCGAAACTTATGCCTCCGCCATCACGCAATCAGAAAGACATGTACGGCTTGTTCCATGCCATCAGAAATCAAAAACATTTTACAAATTTTGGACACTGCGCCCTTTGACCCCGTGAACCCAAAATCTTATCAGTTCTTCCTCACATGCTCATACATAATTGGGCTAAGTTTGAAAGAAATTGGTTCAATTTTTCTGAAGTTATAACAATAATGAGCTATATCGGGTGATTTTTTACAAGTTGTTTTGCCCTGTGACCATTGACCTTTGACCCATTGAACCTACAGTCTAATGAGTTCATCCTCACATGCTTATACATACTTGAGCCAAATTTGTTCAAAATTTGTACAGCATTTCTGAACTTATTGTGGTAACAAGCTAATTTGGGTCAATTTTACAAGTAATTTGACCCTGTGATCTTTGACCTTTGACCCATTGAACCGAAAGTCTAATCAGTTCTTCCTCACATGTTTATATACATAATTAAGCTAAGTTTGAAAGAAATTAGTTCAATTTCTCTGAAGTTATAACAATAAGGAGCTATATTGGGTGATTTTTTACAAGTATTTTGACCCTGTGACCTTTGACCTTTGACCCATAACAACCAAAATCTATTCAGTTCATCCTCACGCACGGACGGACACATGGACGGACCCACGGACAACCCAAAAACATAATGCCTCCGGCACCACCTTATGGTGGCGGAGGCATAAATGCAGATGAAGTGAGACCAACATTGCTACAACTTATCTATCTAAAAAGAAATGTGCGCATTAAGAAGGGAATCCATTGAAATTAAAATTTGGATACATGTAGATGAATGTACATAGATGGATACACAGCAGTATATTATGACTTCTACTTTCTACTACATATTCAAAAATTAGTCACTTGCATCCAAGGCTTGTAGAACCAGGAAAACCAGCTATTGTTCCAGTTGAGAAAGAGTTACTAAGGCCTCCTCTGACAATTGAAAACAAATTCTGAAAATAAGCCATCTCAAGCCAATCAAAAGTTTTGGCTTGAGATGTAACAAGTATAAAAAATGTGTCAATGGTCGATTTGATTTATTTTATCTGATATCAACCGATGAAAACAAACCTTAATCCTTGAAAGAGCCTGTAGTCTGTTGCATTCCATGAATCATACTTCTCAAAGGTGGATACATGTCTCTTCAAATCAAACCCCTTCCTGCAAATATCAAATTAAGAAGAGAAAAATATGAAGATAAATACATCATACAATACCTGAATGCATGAACTTACACTAACCATCTACCCTGAATCCCTCAGAAGAACAGCCTTTTGGATTAAGAGGGTCTTCCTCCCCATGTGCGAGAAATACATAAATGAAAAACAAATAAACTCTTATGAGTTATTCCATGTCTTCGAAACAATCATGCAATTGAACATTATTTCAACCTAATGTTACCTCCCATTTCAGAATGAGCCAAAACAGGGCAATAGTCAACCAAAGTATTAACAATAACAAAAGCACCATGACAGAGCAGAACATGTACTTACAATGTGTGATTACCATCAACATAAAATAAGATAGTTTTATCCAAGAGTGTCAACAACATTATTTTTTTCTTAAAACATCGCTATGAGGGTATGATTTACTATACCGGTAGCTTGGCAATGCTAACTGTATTCATGGTGCTTACTCATAATACATGCCAATATCAGGCAAATGGATAAAATACAGATACAAAATTAACAAGAAAACTTACGGATCATTGTAGATAAAGATCATACCGCATTTTGGCCCAGTGGATCCTTTAGCAACCTGCAGAAGTAAACATAGAATTATTTGTTTATATTTTCCAAAAAATTGAATATTTAGAGTGGATTAGTAACCTCTAGGGAAAACAAATTAAAAATGAGAGAACAGATTAATTGACTGCATGGTTTTTCTAATTCTTTTTGTGTTACTTCCTTGAATAATATAACAAAGTAGGGTTAAAACATAATTCAATCACTGCACAATAAAACAATATTTCAGGGAAATTATTAAACAAAATTTCTATAAATTCAGCAAGTCTAAATCCAAACATTAATCTTTGCTGTTTTCACACAACTAGACACACTTAGAGCAAGCTAGTAATGCATAGATTTTTACACAACATTCATCTACACCAAAGTAAAAAGAGATGTGGGATACATGTAAGAAAATAGTTGATTTCACTCACCTTTATCTGAACTTTAGTGATCTGGAAAGGAGTGTCTTTTGTGAAGAACATGTTCACCTTCGGAGAGCTCGATACATATCCTAAAAGTAAAAAAAAATCTCATCAAAATTATAGAAGAAACTTACCAGGGTTTAAATTAATCGAAGGCCATAGAGGCCATGGCCTTCGATGCCCTATACTCTGGCCTTGATGCCCTCCACAAAAAGGCTCATTTGCCTTGGAGATTTAGGTGCCCTTTTTTTCTTTTCCCCATTCATGCTGTAGTATAAAAATGTGCCCTAAATAAAAATGGCCTTGCCCTAAAATCAACGAAATTTAAGGCTTGCTTACAATGTATATTGTCACTCTTGAATACATCATTAGAATGAAATTGGTGTATTGGCTGAATCAGTAGAGTGCTTGCCTAACAACAGAGAAGCCAGGATATTATTCTCAGTCACATCATACAAACATACATTACAAGATGAGAGTTGTTACATTGAAATGGATAGGGCAACATTGAAGTGGTGCTTCTTCATAACAACCCACTGGTTTGCAATTTTCTCAGCTAATCAGTAAATTTACTATAATGTATATCCGCCAAAATATTGATATTTACATTAGCATTAGCGTTTATCCATAAATTCCACTTGATTTAGATACCTCAACATACATTCCGTACCTTTTGCTGATGAGTTTCCAGACAGGACATTGGCAGGAGCAGTGGACTCGTCTTGCTGGCCACCGTCACATCCTTCTAGACTCATAGTCAGTTGAGTACCTTAAAAAATACATGATATAATGGTCATTAAACCCAACTTTCAGAACATTTCTTATTTCTTTCATGTGATTTGGTGAAGATACGGTTTAGGCAAGGTAACGTTCCATTGCCATCATCCATTAGTTCACTGATAAATATTACTGACATCTCTACAGATTTACAATCCTGTTCTGCAATGGGGCACAGAGACCAAGCACACCCATGATAAATATTCCAAATCAATATAGCCTCAATGCTGGATGAAATTCTGATTGCTAAGCCTGAGGGTAAATTTGTTTGTCAGGAAATATACCTAGTAAGTTTGGGCAATAATTTTCCATAATAGTGTATGGTAAATTAATATTTTTTTTTACAAAACATTTAACAAGTCCATATTAATGTACAGGTTTTGAATTCATGAGTCAGGGCCCCATTGCATAAATTAGAATCATGACAACTCTGCTACTAATGGCGAGTCCGTTAAAATTGTTGATGCTGATTGGCTTTTGCACACTGCTGTCCTGGAAGTTACCATTAATGGCAAAGTTGCCAATAAGCTTAAATTATTTGCAATTATAAGTAATAATCTGTGATAGCTAAGATATCAAATTTTAAACATTATTTTCACATTTTTCCCCTTTTATTTACGATTGTAAAAATTCTTAACAAAATTAGGGAAAAAATGTTAACTAGATTGACTTACCATGCTTTTTCAAGATGGTGTCTCTGACTGTATTCAAGTTCCTCAACATCTTGACAGCACCTTCAATGTCCTTGCTTTCATGATCTACAAGAGAAAAAGAGATAATAAATGTAAATGGCAAATGCAGCTCATGGATTTTGTTCCCTTGCTTGTAAATTTTGGGGTTACACCCTTTCTGGGCTTTGCTGCAAAATCATCTTTCTGCTTTTCAAAAGATTGCCCTCTTGATAAAATCGCTTTTATGGATTCTGAACTAACAAAAAGCTTGAATACCCCAAGGCATTTAATTGCCTCATTTACAGGAGCAATCTTTCTTCTCTCTCTCTCTCTCTCTCTCTCTCTCTCTCTCTCTCTCTCTCTCTCTCTCCCTCGATCTATGTCAGGTCCTTCTTCTCGCATTAACTTTGACAAATATCTAACTGTTCGTTGATTTTATACTAACTGCATTTAGTGATCCATATAATTTATTTATTGTTCAATTTCTGTATTCTGTATTCATGTGGATTTGTAATTTTAAAGGTCCTGTACTATCTTCGTAAAGAATGTGTAATCTGGGCTTTTATTGTATTCTACATGTATATTTGAATGAGTGACAAAAGAAACATAGTAACAAGCTCATTTTATGAACAAGATAAAAATGTGGTTCTTACCCAGCAGATCTAGAAGTGCTCTGAGTATACTGGCGAGATTGCCTCTTGCCAATGCAAACTCTAGAAGTATCTTCAAACCTTCCATTTCCATGTGTCCTCTCTCATTTCTAAAACAATGAATATAATCATAAAGGAAAATACCAATCAATAATAATAATACACATTTTTCACATAGTGCTTTACCAGTGCTTTACCAGTTCCTATCAAAATTAAATGATTTTTGTGTTGGGTAGATAGATAATTGAAATAATTCTTGCCTTGTCCCGACATGGATAAATACTGATTGATAGTGCTTTACCGAGAAGCTATGAAAAAAATCAAGCCCACCACTACCATTGGCTCTCGGTGGTCTAGTGGTAAGACACCTGTCTAGTCATCAGGAGATCATGGGTTTGATTCCTACCCGAGAATGCCTGTGAATTTCTTTCATGGCTTCTCGGTAAATCACTGTCAATCAGTGTTTATCCATATTGAGATAAGGCAAGAATTATTTCAATTATCAGTTCCTATTGAAACTGACCAAAGCACTCACATTATTATTAGCCGGTCATTGGTTTCATAGAATATTCTCAACATGAGCAAAGACAACTTTAATTGAGACAAGTTGCAATTGACAGGAAGAATAGAAAAGGATGCTCAAACAAGAAACAGGCCAATTAATGGGCAAGTAGAAAAAATGTCTTCTTGGGATAATCTAAATACATACTGGGGAAGAAGGAGAGAACTGATATGGGAGGAAGCACAGCTACAACCTTTCCCACAGGGTTATTTTTCCTCCATTGTCAGACGAGGTCTCACAACTCTTGCTCAACCGGAACAATAGCTGCTTATCCTGGGCAGTGTTTCACTAAATCGTTCTTAAAGTTACGCAAAACTTTAACGAAGACTGGAAACCTGACCACTGAGAGAACATTAATTTCTGTGGTTTAGTTCCCCATCAAATATAGTACAGCCTTATTTGTCTCACCTCGCAATGCTGTGAAGGAGGTCTGCTACTTGGTCCAAAACATGGAGACTGAGGTCTTAAAACAGCAAAGAAACATTTTTCTGTCACAATCTGTGGATCACCAGAGGAATCTCATGCCTGAGGCTATTCTGACAATGTCTCATCGTTGAGAATTTGATATTCTTATGAAACATACAAGGTACCTTGCAATGCTATGAAGGAACTCTGCCACTTGGTCTAGAACATGAGGACTGAGGTCTCAAAATAACAAACATTTTTCTCATCTTTTTAATGTCAAAATTCAGGGATCACCAGAGGAATCTCATGCCTTAGGCTATTTTGACAATGACTACTCAGTCACCATTTGACATTCTTATGAAACATACCTCGCAATGCTGTGAAGGAACTCTGCTACTTGATCCAGAACATGAGGACTGAGGAAGCTTGCTTTGGAGAGTTGTTGAGGCATCAGGGATAACGGAGGCATGTGAGATAAGGCCATTCTAGTGGAGAAAAAAAATGAAATACATGGATGATAATTTCACTTTACAACGCAGAAACATCCACTTCGCAGAGTGCTCAAGGCTCTTCTTGCATTATCATTATCATTTGGGTTTCGCTTGATCACAATCAGTACACAAGCACCAATTAATAAATAATCCTGCCCGGTATCACTTTTCATGGTATTATTCACCTTTCCTAGGTTGAGTGGAGCAGAATATAGGTGAATTTCTTGCAGAAGAAACTGAACGAAATGGCTGAATTTTGAATCCATGACTTTCTAATAGAAAGTTGTAAATCTTGACCACTTGGCAAAATAAGCTTTCCATGTCATTGAAATTTATTCCACATTTTGTCTTCCAAATTCAGCATCCAAGTATATATGATGGAGTAGAATAAAGAAAATATCACTCTTTTCTGTATGCTAGCAAAATTTTTACATTATACAACATTTTAGAGTTATGCTTATCACAAGAGGCTAACAATAAGCCAGAAGAGCTAAAATNAGCCAATACAGATAGGTACCACATAGCTGATGCATCTTTCACACTCACTTCGGATTTCTGCACCATTCTGTATGAATAAAAAGTAATATTATTAGTACTAATATATATGATTATGATAATGAATATGATAATAATTATAATCACCATCTTCCTCCTCCTCCTCCTCCTCCTCATCATCATCATCATCATCATCATCATCATCATCATCATCATCATCAATATCTTCATCATTATCAACATCTTTATTATCATCATCATCATCACTATCATCCTCATCATCATCATCATCAATAGCATCAGTATCATCATCATCATCATTATAATCAGCATCATCATCATCATCATCATCATCATCACCATCACCATCACCATCACCATCACCATCACCATCACCATCACCATCACCATCACCATCGCCATCGCCATCGCCATCGCCATCGCCATCGCCATCGCCATCGCCATCGCCATCGCCATCGCCATCGCCATCGCCATCACCATCACCATCACCATCACCATCACCATCACCATCACCATCATCTTCATCTTCATCTTCATCTTCATCTTCATCTTCATCTTCATCATCACCATGAATGATAGGAGAAGTAGTATTCATCTTTTAATATGTTTCCAAAATTTAAATATAACACACCTAATACAGCTACAAATGCAACCATATTGAATAATGTAGAAATAAAAATGACAACGTATAAAACTGTAAAAATAAAAAGACTTACTTGTATCCCAGAGCTCGTATACCATGGATCCGAACATCACAGCCTTCAAATTGGCAACGTTTGATGCTGATCTGAATGTACGGTCGTATCACTTTAGCATTCTCTAACAGAGTGACTTCACCAGTGACATGGCTGTAAAACAGTAATAAGGAAAAAAATTGGGGAGATATATTTGAATGGATGACAATCTTAACATGTGACTTACTCCCCCCAAATAAATTAAAGCAATATTCCCAGGATTTTCATAAAAACAAATGCTTGGTTTTCCATGACTATTCCATTATAAAGCCTCAAAATGAAAGGTAGGTCTTTAAAAGGATTTTAACAATCTGGGATGCTCTCAAATAGTCGCTGATTCTTGTTATTTCAATATGTTATTTCTTTCTCATTATTCTTAATCATATCAATAATGTGATTGCTTGTGAATGAGACGTATAAATAAAACAAGAAGTCCCAAATTTTAAGAAAATCATTTAAACTCATTTTTCACATAAATTTTCATCATGAATTGCCAATGAAAATGCTCCTCGCTACCTGTCCAATGAAAACATGAAAAGATTAAAAGTTTGCAAAAGAAATATACAATTTTCTAAACATAATGACTATTTCTTGAAATGCTAGTTTGGAGGCATTTGCGTGCTTGGAACTCTGTAAAATAATGCAGCACTATCATTTGGGTAAATGGTCTTCCCTAAGCTTTCAATGGCTCACATAATTTTGTTAAAAAAGATAAAATAATAATAATAAGAAGAAAAATCACAATTTAAATTCAAATGTAATCTTGTGCGATTAATCACTTCTTAAATACAAGAAAAAGTAGATGCTAGTTGATATAGCTGTCGGCTCACCGGGCCACCGTAATAGACAGGAAATCCAAACAACCCCATCCCCCCCCCCTCATTTACTCTCGTTAAAATGAACCTTGCTGGGGCATATACCTGGGCCACTGTAATGGACAGGTGCTTCAAACACACCCCTGTTCCGCCAAACAAACCCCCCATCCTATCCTCATGAGATGACTAATCCTGCTATCCTAACTTCAGTAACCTCTTGAAGTGAAACCCAAGAGTGACCAGCAAGGACCGTCACATGCTGTGGCATATAGTCAGCGATTCTCGAGGTGAAAAAAATTTGCGCGACAGAGCGATTACAAAAGATTTCGAGGGGGGTTGATTGACCCCCCCCCCCCCCCCAGTTGGAATAGGGTTAAGACCTACCTTGCTATCCTAACTTCAGTAACCTCTTGAAGTGAGACCCTCGAGTGACCAGTGAGAACGCTCACATGCTGGGGCATATAGCTGTGGTCACCTCGGGCCACTGTAATAGACAGGTGCTTCAGACACACCCCTGGACGGAGCTTGAAGCGCACCCAGTGGTTGTGGGCGTGACCATCTGACTGCCAGTACGTGCTGGGGTCCCCATCTGTTAACCTGTCATGAGAAAAAACGTAAATTTTATGCATACATGTATAAAAGTACTTTCATCATATTATAGTTAAAGATAGCAGAATTTTGCATTTTGACTTTGAATATACATGTAGCAAGTACTACATTCCTTTTCAAAGTTATTTGATATATTGCCAAGGATATTATAAACTCACATAAAACTTAAGCATGGACAAAACAATGCCATTTTAGGGTTAAAGATGCTCCTAGACTTTAAGATAAAACTAGAATTACCTTGCTGCATCTCCTTGGTTTGTAGAGACTTCTAGGAACTTGGAAACATTTTATTCCGAGTTTCACTTTCAGCGAGCCGTTTGAATTAAACATTTGAATTTTGAGTGTGTTTTGAAAGTTTCGATGAGCAATGTTTGTTAACACGTTTTTCTGAAAAATGGCCAGATTGGAGAAACATGTTTGTGTCACCAACCCCTCCATATAAAAAAAGATAATACTAGAACTACCTTGCGGCATCTCCTTGATTCGTAGAGACTTCAAGGAACTTGAAACACTTTGTAGTGAGTTTCACTTCACCTCCTCCTTCCATCTCAAACGTCTCTTTGAAAGCTGTAGGAGAGGGAAGAAAATAAAGTAAATATGAAGGGCTTTTTTTATTTGTCATGATCAGCATTCGATAATTGTGGATATGTACATTTTTGGTTCAAAATGATACACAGGTGCCAATTGCATACCAGTCAACATTGGACAATTTTCAAATTAGGACATTTCGCATGTGAGGAGTCACGCTAACACGATAAAAGTCCAGCTGGTACAGTTTGCACACTATTCTTTCTGCTGTGCAAGGCCAACAGTGATGGATATAAAGAAATACATTTTATAGATATCCTTTTTAGGGTAAAATTTGGGTTTTGCAATTTAGGAGACATTTTTGTGACATTAGGACAATTTCCTGAATTAGAAATCTTGATCGGGATGTAGGAACCCGCACCGAATATTGACAGTCACCACAAAATACAAAATATTGTACTGTCTTCTCAAAGATGGAAAATGTGTTCAACACAGGGTCATTAAACCACATCAGGTAAAGTCATTGGTGAGGTTATAAGTATAAAGCCCACATAGATTCAACATGATCCAACACAACTCTTTGTTCCATTAACAGTTACCTGAACAAAGAGTCACATTGAATCATGTTCAGTCAGAACTTTTATGTGACTGGGGCTTAAGAGGGGGAATGTTTTACCTGATTGCTTCTGCTTTTCTAGTAGATGCTGATCAAGAACAGAGAGCCTCATTGTTGTGGTGTGAGTGAAGCCGTCTAGGGATGGGTAGGGTAGAGCACTGCTAGGTGCTCGGTTCCTCAGTATATACTGAAAAAAGGTGTACAAAAATAACACTTCAGGGCGTTGTTTCTACAAATCGTACTTAAGTTACAAACGACTTTAAGAAAGACTGGAGTATGTTAACGAGTGTATTAATACACATAAGATTTCTGATCATTGAAAAAAGAACTAATAAACTATGACTGTTTTTGTTTGTAGTTTTTGAAACTGCTAATATATTGTGGAAAATGCCCATAATAGCTATAAGTGGAAAGTATATGAAATAATCAATCAAAGAAATGATGACTGATTTGTTGAAGAAATACACAATTCAATAATTAGGAACTGAATTGGTAGGTTAATCAAAAAATGTTTTTGAAAGAGACAATGGATATTGAAAATCAGATTTTAAAAGCAATGCTTTTGAAACGACTCATAAGATGTAGGAGAATAAATATTCTACTAAGAAATTGAAATTCCAATCACATTAGAAAAATTATTTCAGTATAATATGTTTGAATATAGCATTAAAAAAAATTACCTTGAGAATTCTCTGTCCATGCTGCCCAACGCTTTCCCTGTCTGAGGAAAATACATCTGTGAGACCTGAAATTAAAAGAATAATGCATAAATTATTTCAATAGGCTATTGATCAATCAAGTATGGTTTAATATATACCGGTAAGCACAAAGCTTTAAACATCATAATACTTGAAAAAGGAACATTATTAAGCTAAGGGGAAAAGAATTGTTTGATTGCTTTGGCTGCCCTCAACTGACCAACACTTTGAAAACTGCCAGATGTGAACTTTACTTCTGTTTCTTAACTTTTTACTAAAATTAAACAAGTTACAGCAAAATCATACAAAACATGTGATAAACAATTACCAGAAAAAGCATGAAAATAACTCACAAATGCGTGAAAATGGCTAGAATTAATTCAATTTGCTGCAATCTATACACATTAAAATAAATTGGCTTTTACAGTACCTGGAGTGAGGGTGCAGGCAGTTAGTATCCTTATGGCATGAGACAGTTCTCCTCTCAGGTTAGCCCCATTTGTTGAGCGTAGAGCATCCAGCATGGGTTCTACATAGGCTTGGCCCTCTCCATCCACATCGAACTGATCAAAGGCCTGCCAAAGACAAAGCAATTATAATTTATTATTTTTATCAAAGCATCTTATAATAAATCAGAGAACATATTCTTTACTTGTGCTGTTCAAACAAAAAGATATGAAAGAGAAAACTTGAAAATTCATAGTAACTTTATAGTTCAACTGAGGCCTGTGAATAAATGTTTCTTCCTCCCCTGGCCCTCCAATTCTAAACTCCCTGTTGTCCTCCAGCTTAAAGGGTGATAAATATATTGAACAAGAGCCAACATATCTACATACCCTGGGCTCCGAGTTATATGCATTTGTCACCCTTTAAGTAAGAGAACTTCAGGGAGTTTGGGATAAGAGGGCCAGGTGAGGAAGAATTTATTCACTTTGGCCTCAATTGGAATAAGTAACTTATGGGTGTGAATGTTTACATTTCTCAATCACATAGTCTGCCATAGACTTTACGATTAACACTGTATCTGTCATAAATTTCATTTAATCTTATAGTTGTATCAGCCATCACAACACAGATGTTTCTTGCAATTAGATCAATCGCTATGATCAGCAATAAGAACCAAATATACCACTCATGTCTACTCACGATAGTACACTCCTCCCGGCTTACACCCCTGTTCATGAGAACATCACAGAACTGGGTAAGAGTGATGGTTTCTTCGCTGCGTTGGTAACGTTCTTCCAGCCACCGAACCAGGTGGCCATGGTGCTGCTGAACGACTGTCTGTGGTACATCATCTCTGTGCATTACAAATGAAAAGAATAGGGTTGAATAAGCACTACATTGCACATTAAAGTCATTGTATAGCATTGCTTTCATCTTAAAATTTCTCAACTCCAAGATCCTAAATGGTTTCTTCTCTGCATTGGTAGCATTCCTCCAACCATCGAATGAGGTGGCCATGGTGCTGCTGAACGACCGTCTGAGGCACATCATCTCTGTGTATTACAGATGAACAGAATAGGATTGTATGTTAAAGGCATTGTATAAGATTGTGATGAAATACTATTTCTTATATGGCACTCTATTAACAATATTATCATCCCGGTCAAAGGAACAATATCAACCCTTTCCTGGAACTTATGATCTATTAGTTCCATATAAATGTTGTACTACATACAATACATTAAAGAAGTAAAATCTTAACAATCTTTATCCAAATGCATAACATTTTCCTTGAAATTATTTTAATCTCAATTTAATTAACATCATATTTTTGACGACACTATGACGAATATTCCATAACCACAACAACATTGCATGTATCATATTCAGAACTACAAGGTTTCATACATCTACATGTATACATGTAGTGCTAAATCTACAGAAGTACAATTTCTACAAAATTTGTTTAAACACATCTACAGATACATGTGTATTTATTAGAAATTAATTTGACAAAGTAATCAAACTTGAGATGTGTGTTCTTATTAGTCAGTGTATAAAAGGAAATAAATTACATTAGACCTCCAACCTTTTCCTGGAACCTATAATGTATATATCAGTTTCCTAGTACTTCTAAAATAGTAACCATCACAAGTAATTTAGTTCAATTTATGCTTACTCAAAATTGTTCAGATTTAATTTTTTTGTATAGCTTGCTATCGCGATGGAAGTAAAATCAGTCAGTCAATCAAATTTCTTTTACACATAGAAAATATTCATAATCATAATTTTAAGAGATCAACATGTGTCCTTTCATGTCTGAACAACATATCCTACCTTATTTTGGAAGCTGCCTCACGCAGAGCACACTGATCGAAGAGCTGGTTTAAATCAATATCCCCAAGGTTTTCATTGACATCTGAAAAAAAAATCAAATCAACAATATAAACATCAAGACTCAAGAATATTTCAATAAACTTTGTATGATCATGCCAGAGTTTCATCAAGTTAAGAACGACTTTTAAGAATGACTCTCATGGGTTCTCATTCTGAATGATTGAAGATCTTATTAGTGTAACCACCATTACTCTAGTCTTTAGGAAAGTCATTCTAAGCTTTATGAATGACTTGGCAACAGGACAGTGAGGTCATATTAGAACATTATCTATTGTATAGCGGGATAATATTGCAGTGTTAATTCTTTGCAGTTGGTTAGTCCATTTTAACATTTTTGCAGGGTATTGAATTCACGGATTCAATCCTTAAAAAAAAGTATGATCTCCCGACCTAACTAATATAAATTTTTTAAGAAACAGAAAGTGATTACTTCTACAAGAGAAAGCTTTTAAATGCAAAAAAAGGTATAAAAAATGACCATATAACCACAATATACTCTGGAGATTATGATTAGAAACAAATGCCATTAAAACATTGAAAGTGATATTGTACCACTTCAAAACTCAATGTGTAAAGTACTGTACATGTTAAATTTTCGTACAAAGTCTTAGGGATTATTTTAGCGGGTCGTAATTTCGCGGTCAGCCATTTCACCGCAAAGAGCACGAAAATTAAACCCCCGCTAAAATTTTCCACTATACAGTACATCGTTCTGCTCTTTTATAATGATAACAGGAAACAAAATATTCTGACCTACACAGTATGTTGAATGAGCCTGGGACCACAAATGAAGTTTATTAATCTTACCGAATCTTACCAAAGTTTGCCAACTTACCAACAGGATGGGTAACTTGGACTGGCTTGTTCTCTAAAAGTTGCTGCAAATAAAATGTAGGCATGTTGATAAAATTCATGCTTTCCTTATGACATGTGTTGAGATACTTGGAAAATGGACAATATCAAACATTAAGACAAAACAATGAAATTGTATTCATTTATTATTTAGGAAATTTGATCACAGGATGTAAAAAAAAATTAATTAGGTTTAGGAAAAGTTTTTTTTAACAATAAGATATAGACAAGTACAAAAATCTACCCAATGATGGTCTGTACTTGTACAGTGATGATGATGAAGATTATGATGAATAAACAATTTGCAGAGAAGTGCATGACTTAGGCCTTGCATATCGCCTAATACGTCTATCACTTGAGTCAAAAAGTCGTCAATGTGCATGCAAAATAACGGAGTATATAGTTATCATTGAAATATAACTTTCCTATCTATTGTCCGATTTGCTTCAAACTTTTTAGATCTGTTTTTCTGATTGTTTTGCTTTTGACCAATAATTATCTTCTAGCCAAGACTCAACCTTGAACTTATTTAAATACGTGCCGGTGCCTATAATATGGTTGTCATATCTGAACTTTTTTATGTGTTCCTATTTTGTATGCATTTTAAGAGTGAAAATAAATATATTGAATTGAATTGAATTGAATTTAAAAAAAGAAAGGAACATTCTCTAGTACTAAAGTGATCTTTCACAGTGTAAACAATGCACACACACGGTGTAGGCCTACTAGAAAAGGTGATCCTTTCAAAGTTTCTGATTTTAAAATGTTTTTTAGCATTGAATTGAAATTTGAATTCTTTCTTCAATTCATCTTCTTATTCTTATTTTCCCCATGAAATATGATATTTGACTTCCTAGATAGCTTGAGATGTTATAATTGCTATAATTATACATACATTCATAAATATAGCTTAAAACAATACATTAATCCATCATAATTGGAAACAAAACATTGGCATTTTGTTTTTGGAAACCCCATCCTCCGTGGGGGACGTAACCGACTATCCATACATCATCCCGACCAGCGCACCCGGCCAATTTTTGCCAGAGGTGCCGTTGTTGTTTCCTGCAGCACATCAATCGAAGTCAATGACGCAAGAAATTTACTTACCGTTTCAAAATCACTATTTTCCTCATCACTTTCACTACCGCTAGCACTGCTGCTTGCACTACTCCCCATTTTTCCTTAAAGGGGTAATACAGTGTAGTAAACAACACAGTAAACGCGTCAACGTTTCCTAAAACCTTCCATCAAAAATCTAATGTCAAAAGAAGCAAGGGCGCAGACATATTGGATGAAATGACGTCATTTCGAAGTTGTTTTTATTCTGTTGTCAAATATCAGTGAACCACATTTGGTAAATTCCCACTTCCTCAAATCATTCATGTACTTTCAGCTGGGGAATCACATTTAGATTTTAACAGTTACTGATATTTCAGAAATCTAAATAATCATTAGTTTTCATAGTGGAAAAACAATTCCTCACTTGCTTTGCTTTATACTCGTCAAGATTTTTATCTTTCATCATTGGAGCACCAATGCTCATTACTAATAATTAACTAAGTAAAAACTAAGTTAGAGTGTAAATTTAAACACCAACTTGGTGTTCATATGGGCAACACCATGCAGATAAAGTCTTAGAACAACACAGAGAGTGTTGATATATCCCAGTGTTTGTTTGTTTGTTTGTTTTTAAACACAGATTTTATTTTTCAGATTATTTGCTGATTCAGCAATTTCCTTTATTGTTGCCCAATATGAAAGCAGTATTGGGATTTGATTAATACATGATTTTGTGTATGCTAATGGGCCATGCAACAGCTCAACCTTAATTGAACATTGTCTAATCTTCTC
>BQKZ01000364.1:191960-212371 GCA_036244855.1 Temnopleurus reevesii
AAAAAAAAAAAAAAAAAAAAAAAAAAAACAGAAGAAAAGATTGAGAAGAATAGAATAATATATATATTCTTAAAATTACCGTAAAAATCACCAGAAATACATTTACAGCCTGAATATGTAAGAACAAGAGAAATATGATACAGAACTATTCCAAGAGTTTTAGTCATCTGCATAAACACAATCAATAGCTTAAAGGTATAGATCAGTCATGTTTGGGATTAAAAAATTGATGTAAAACAATTTACAAATGCTTTACATGCTTACATATAAATGTGTATGAAATTTGAAGATGGTTCGTGCACTTAATCTGGCATATATTAGTGCAAATGTCACAAATGGTTTAATCCTACCGACCACCAGCAGGATTATTGTACCGCAGAGTCGATGTTCAATGTGACAGCATCTCCGCTCCCTCTGCATATAATCTGAACTCACTTTGAGTTTGTGTGTGAGGCAGTATACTGGCAAAAATAACTACTGCACAGCGTTTTCTTCATTATGTGATAAATAAGCCATTTCTGGGTTAACTTTGACCAAACAAACTATGAACATACCTGAATTTGTTATTGAATAAAAGAATTTCATATTCACTGCAGCTCGCAAAGTAATCAAATATCTGAATCTACCTCTCCCAAGACTGATCTATACCGTAAGTTAAGCATACAAACCGACATTGCAAATAGCTAATTCAAATATGAGTGGAAGTGCCTTTGTTTATATTGAGATGTTAATGAAGGTCTCTTTGAAAATAAATGGGTGCAGTTCTACTTTAACATAGGATAGATACTCTACTTATTTTTTTTTTTCTAATTCAACTTTGTGTGAATATAATCCATATACACCATTATTCGAGGGGATACAAATGATTGATAAAAAAACACAGAGTCTTTGCTATAACTTGCAGAAAATAAATGCAATTATAGATGTATGTATATACAATTAATTTACATATTATCATGTAATACTTTTTCCTCTTCACCAACAATTTCCTTATTAACAAACGATACAGCTTAAAACTAATTTTGAAAGATTACAAAATAATATTTTCTTAAACAAAGGAGGGAAATAAAGAAAAAGTTTGGTAGAACATGTAACGGTTACTTAAATCAAAACCCAGGCGGACACACACACGAAAAGTCCTTAGAAAAGTGTACACAAAAATATGCAGGACTATAGAATTTACAATCGCTTATGATGTACATATACAAACAGTATGAAAAAATACCTTTACAGTTATCAAAATTCAAGCGTAAGTTTGGAGCTTTGGGTTAATGCTTTAATCACCACCTAAGGTGATAAAACTTTATAACTGCATGCGGACAGGGCAACAGAGAAAGAGGGGCCAACCTTTGAGAACATGAAGGAGGATGGAAATTAAAACAAGAATCACCAAATAGCTGAACCAAAAATTTTCTGAAAAGGATAAAACATGGACGTTTGGATTTAATTTGTCACAGTCACAGTCGACTGGAAGTGGTACGTCATAGTTTTGCACGTCTGCTCATTGATACGTGTGCACTATCTGTGAAGTAACAATAAGCAGATACGCAAAATTATGACGTACCACTTCCTGTCGACGTGTCCTTCATCACAGTTCAGAAATCTCCATAATACAGAGCTACCAACCTGAAAATTCACATTTCAGGGAGATTTTACCATGAAATCAGGGAGCTCTTTCTCTTTAACTCACAATCCAATGGAGGAAATCAATAATGAATCAGGGAGCTTGCTGAAAATCTGTCATTTCTCACTAAAAAAAAAATCGGCTAATTTTCAGGGAGTCTCCTGCTCAATCAGGGAGACTTGGCAGCTATGCATAATATATGGTTAATTTCCATCCTCATCACTGCTGAGAGAAGATTCCTTTGTCCATAATTCAAACATCCAAACAAGAAGTGGAACAGAATGAAACTAAACACAAAAGAATGGAATATATGCACATGGAATTCACTCAAAATGAAAGCGATTTAAAGACTTGAGAATATTCTCACTCCATCTTTAGTTGGACATTCTACAACAAATTTGTACCAAAAAAATTCAATAAAAAGCAAATTTCGGACAAACCAACATTTCGCGAATAGTTCATTTCGGAGCAACACAACAATTTTTTTTGGGGGGTCAAAGAATAAAAAGATATGATGACACAATTATCTCGTAGTTGCTACTATTCATCTGAAGTGGATACCCAATGATATTGAAAATCTACAATCTCGTACATTCTACTTATAGATTAATTAACAAAAAGTACGCTACAAAAAAGACATGTTTTCTGTTGGATATAGCTATACGTAAAGTAATATTCTGAAAAAATATATATATTTACAGCAAAAACAATTGGAATTCAATACAACAAAATTGGTAATGCTTACAATTTACATTTGTTTCTACTTGCTAAATAAAAAAGTATAGATTTTTAGCCAATTCAAAAGTAACAGCTAAATGAAACTGTTCCCCATTTTCCCCCATACTCTCAACATATTAGACTTGAATTAATCTAATTCATGATTGCAATTAATGTACAAGAAATGGAAAATAAAACAATCCTTTTACCGCGAAATTTTCATTCAGGGCTCTGGACGCATAAATGAAATATAGCATGAAGTTCACTATTCTATCACATGCGGCTTAGGAAAGAAACATTCAGATAAATGCAAGGCTGAGAGTTAATAGGCAAAGAGAAATATACCACAAAAACCTAATCATTGAATTGATAAATATTTTACCCACATTCGTAATGTGAGTGCGTTATCATGAGAATATTCTAGTGGATTGTTTTTCTATGGCGTGCTCCTTCATAACTTTTGAAATGGAAAAAGAATGAGCAAATCTCGAATGATTCTTCAAACACTAAAGCATAATCATTGCAGAATCAAATTGAGTCTCATCAGTAACAATACATCAACAGAATTATGATATGCATATAACATGTTCAACAATATATTGAAACTCCTATTATAGAATAAAGAATTAGAGAAAAAAAAATTATCTTACAATAAAATCTGCCCAGTTAACATGCTGGAAAAAAAAACAATATTAATTTTGACATGATTACATGGAAAAGAACTTTCCAAACTTCTCATGAACCATTTCGGCAACCATCATATTAATTCACTGAACTTGTAAAAGGCACACAAATACATGAACATGTATATTGAAGCTGGTGATAAATTCAACAACATGGATTTTAAGAAAACATTTGGTAACATTTTTTTCATGCTGCAAAAAAAAAAAAATTACATCAAATATCTAGAGATTCCCATTTGTCATTCGAGGATAAATGTTAACTGTAATACAACCTATACAGTTAGAAATAAACCCAATTTGTAGAAAAATCATTGTTGAACCTTCGATTCAATTTCTGATTTTACAGGTTTCAGATTTATTAGTCATGTTGAACTTGTTATTAAATGAAATATTCCAATGCAGTAAACACACAAAATGAGAAGGAACTTCTGCCACTTGTACACTTGCACTTCGTTAAAAATAAGTTATACAATATTTGACAAAAACTACTTCATCATTTGGACAACGAAAGACATCTGGAGAAAGAAGGGCTAAAGATACTTCCAACATACAATCATTACTTATTAAATTGGAGGCATTACAGAAAATGAAACATAAACGTCTCATCAAGATGGGAGATGGCCTTGATATTGGTAAACAAAACAAATCAAAGGGAAAATAAACAACTCCAAATTTAAAAAGTCATGTGAGACACCCATCACATTGCTAACTGTTCTGTAATATGCATGAGGATAGATATCATAATGCAAATCACTGAACAACTGAGCCAAACATATTCGAGAGAAAAAAAATATATTGGCATTTTTATGAATTTTCTAATGAGAACAGGTTTGATTCTGCTGCTTGATGGTTCACATTTTGATTTCTACCTGCATGTATTATCTGGGACAGTTTGGAATCTATGAAATAAGGTGATATTGTGGTGTCTGGAAGCATTACAGCTTGTTGGTTCTAACACTCTTCAAACAGAGGGTAGTGGTCTTAATCCTACCAATTGCAATAATTTCCTTCAGCAATAAATTAATCCATATTGTGCTTCACTCAACCCAGGTGAGGCAAAATGGTTACGTGGCAGCTGCATTGTTACATGGGTAATTATCCTACACTTTAGAGCACATGAAGACTTCAGATTCAGTTAGTGATGGGCAATACAAGAACAAATAGTAATTATTATTGATTCCCAAACTTGGGTCTGTGCTTGGATCAAGTTGTATCTAGCAAGAAGCAAGATGAAGTGCTCTAATAGGCTCTAGTTATTGTTCAAGAGCGCATTAATGGACAAGAGTTCCCATATTTCGTGACGCTACTTTAAACCTGCGAAGTTCATGCCAAGGGACTCTGAATCTGAAGTAGCACCAAGTATGTGTATAACAAATAATAGAAAAGGCACAAGCAACTTATCAGCATATTCAGTAAATCTCTCCAAATTCGATACCAAGTTCTGATATCTCAGTTTCCATGAATTTTAAAGACTGCTCATGATTCGACTTTAGAGGGATGAAAGTGCAAATTCATTAGAAATTTAAAAAGGGAAAACTTTTAATGATATTGGACTACAAATGGATTTCAAATATTAACTCATATTAAAACCACATTATCATCCGATGCGAAAGTTCATAAATTACTATTGGAAAATTGAAATAGTTCTCCTTTGAAAGCAGCATTGTCTTATGTTTTATCATTTTGGCAAACAACGCTTACCAATACTCATAAAAACGTTTCATATTCCCATCACCGTAGAATATAAGGGTCGACAATATGAAATCTACATTGTATAGAGTAAATCATCAATACAGGTTGTAAATCACGGTCATGATTATGATGCTGGTAGTCATATAAAAATTGTTTATATGAAAAAATTGTGATTAGGATTATACTCAAGGATGTTCAAATTGAGTAGGGAATTTTTAGCCATGGTTTAATAGACTTATCAGTATTTGTGATATCAATAATAAAATGGAACATAATCAGTTGATAAACCATATGCACACAGTATTTGCATATCATACAAATAAAGCTACTCCCAAATTGCTACATACATGATCAAATACACTTAGAAATTGTATGGAAAATGTGATTCACCTTCAGAAGAAAAAAACATGAAAATTCAATTGTCTTTATCTAATGTCTAAAGATGATGAATTATTTTCCCCTTAAATATCTTATTAGACAATGAGGAAACATACACACATCGTTTTTACGTATCAGTCTTTGTGAACAGTGCTTTCATAATTATCAATAGTGTCTTCATAATCAAGAAAGTCTGTTGGAATATATCTCATTATCCATGAGAATTTGATAAAGTAGGAACTATGAACTCTTTTGTTTTATAGTTCAACTTTGTTATATTTTGACTACTTTTACTGCAGCTATATTTAATTTCCATAGAGTAAATGATGTATGAAGATTAAGGCTAAAACTTTAAGTGTAGATGGACAAACATTTTTCATAACAATAAATTTATCTCAAGTTAAAATTTATTCTCACAGTCAATCTTGTTATCACCTTATCAACTATTTTGTCAGATGTCAAATTGGGTGACAGAAAGACAATGAACATTTCCTCAAGCAAAAAACAAGAGGGAGAGGGTATTGCATTTCTCCAATCACGTTTCCATGTAGTCATTTTCATGGTGCTGAAAGTAAATTTTCTCATGATCTTTTCTCACCTGTCATTTAAGACGCTTTGAGACAGATACCCTCAAAAGAATATTATAATCAACAATGAAGTTGAAATGTATTCCCTTTCTTTTTCCTCTCTGCATAACTGCTGAAGCCCTATGGATGTTTGGTTTACAGATCAACTTAACTTGCAATAAATCTAAATATTATTGTGGACAATAGTTTTGAAGATCATTCAATAAAAAACGATATGTCTTTGTCAATACAAACGGAAATTGGAATTAAACTCTCAATAATTTTGGGAGCTTTAAATTATGTTAAGGTTACATTGTAATTATTTGCACAGAAGGTCATGCTCTCTGAGGCAGTCATAAATGCCATGACTTTTGTGACTAAAAGTTATGACTTTTGTGAGGAAAAAAATCATCATCAATAACTTCCACAAATCAAATCATCTATAGCCTAGCTTACATCCTTTCCTATCAAAATTTCCATATGACATCACAATATGAAAATCTTTTTGCAATTTTCAATAGTAGGAAAGGTAACATAGAATGTAGAAAGCTTGCTGCACCATATATAGTGAAACTTGCCTAAATCAACCTCGCATACGCCAACATACCGCCAGCATTAAAGGTCTCATATTTCATCATTTCGAGCTCTCCCAAGAATATTTTTTTCTAACTCTTCAGTTTGAACCGATTTGACTTATGCAAGTTTGATTAAACAGTGCGAGTCTAAATTCTTTTGATACCTGTTGTCACTGTAAAGCTATGAACATGGGATCAAATTGGAATCATTATGCCGTATACAATGTTCTGAACCTTAATAGGGCTATCAAGTAACTAAGTATATTGACTTGCACTTTAAAGGGAATAATTTTCCCGCTTATGTCTTTGCAAAAGCTCTGATAGGATTTCCTTTCAATACCACAGCAATTATGACAGGTAGGATGAGGAGAGTTGGTTATTCCTTTTATTCTCTTTGTCCGCTTGATTCATAGTGACGAAATCAGTTCCAGCTGGTGCATGATGATGGAGGTGCCCACGTCCTTTACAACTCTTTGACGTAGTTCTTTGGGAATATACCGCGCCTGGTCCCCGCCGGACCCCGGATCTCGCCCTCCCACCAGTCGGCGTGCGGCCGTCCCGTTAGGAAGATGAGGTCGTTCTGCCTGAAGGCTAGCTCCTGTGGGTCCTCCGTGTCAAAGTTGTACAAGGCCTTGCATTGCTGTGAGGAGTGAGGGGGTAAGAGAGGGAGAGAGAAGGGGAGGGATGGAGAAAGAGAATAAAATATATTATAATAATGATAATAAAAATGCAATTTATATAGCGCGTGCACATATCCACTCTGCTGAGTAGTCAAGGCGATCTGCATTATTATTACCCTGGCTTTAGCCCAGTGTAAACCAGCGAACATGGTATTTCAAGGAATAAATATTCCTGCTACGTACGCATTCACCTCACCTGGGTTGAGTGTAGCAAAATATTAGACCTACATGCATGCACATCTTATATGGCTATAGAAAAATAATAAAGTTTGATGTTTTGTGTGATCATCTTTGTATTTGACAACATTAGCTCACCTAGCTACATTGACAAGAATATAAACAAAATTATTATGCAGCACGACCATATACAGTACTCGCCTTCAAATGTTTTCTGAATTTGATTGCAAGAAAAAAAAGATTATGCAATGATGATGATGAATTTAGAATTAATGGCGTTTCTCATTCCATTCTGAATATTTACGTAAAAATGTTGGCATGGATCAGGTGGGTTTACTAAAGGATGCACAATTTTATGAACTCTCTACAGGTACACAATGATTGTTCTTGACAGAACCTTGCTCAACATAGCAACAAGTACTGTAATATGCAAACTGGAATCCAAGCAGGGCTGATCCAAGGATGTTAGTTAAATTTTTACTATCCAGTAGCCTTATGTCTATATTTGTTTGCAAGAAAAAACTCGCATGAATTTGAATCCATACATGTAAGTATAGTAAATTGGCTTGTTAAAACAGAAAATTCCATTAATGAATACCAGGGCTCTCCTTTTTCTTTGAGAAAAATTGAACAGTGAAAACTGAGATGTGCTGACAAGATAAAAATTAATTCTTCCAGCATTTGTGGTTCTTGAACTGGCGGAAGGACTTTCTTCAAATGCTAGAACCTGACAAAATTGATAATTTTGGCACAAGCTTTTCTCATACCAGGCATATTGGTCTGTACCTATAGATATCTGATCAGTTTAAACTCAGTTTATACTCAAAGCAATTACGATCAAAAAAAGATTAAAAAATGGGCTTTGCTAGGCATACAATATACTGGTTCCACATGCTGTTTCCTGTGTTGACGAGATTAAAAAAGCACGTGGTGAATAAAATCAAATTTATTTTTATAATAAGTTTTAAAATTAAATTCCTACCCGAGAATGCCTGAGATTTTTTTCTCAGCTTCTCGGTAAAAGCACTGTCAATCAGTAATAATAGCGAATTTCATTAATTCACAATCAAATGGAATTTCATTTCATCAAATTCCATTTGANAAAAATGGGCTTTGCTAGGCATACAATATACTGGTTCCACATGCTGTTTCCTGTGTTGACGAGATTAAAAAAGCACGTGGTGAATAAAATAAAATTTATTTTTATAATAAGTTTTAAAATTAAATTCCTACCCGAGAATGCCTGAGATTTTTTTCTCAGCTTCTCGGTAAAAGCACTGTCAATCAGTAATAATAGCGAATTTCATTAATTCACAATCAAATGGAATTTCATTTCATCAAATTCCATTTGATTGTGAATTAATGAAATTCGCTATTATTATAGATTTACCAATCAGATGAACCTCTTTAAGGAACTGTCAATCAGTGTTTATTCATGTTGGGATAAGGCAAGAATTATTCAATTAAATGTACAGTGTACTTGTTTATCATTTCTGGGATAAACATGGCTTCTTGTGCATTGTATTAGTATTGAATGTACTATAACTACTAACAAAGTGTTATCCAAATTCAAGTTCTTTACAAGAACTCAATACGAGCTTTAAAATTTGCCCCAATACTAGTACACATATGAATGGAGACATTACACAGATAGGTATTTTGTAGACAATGAGTCATCATTACTGATTATTACTGATTCATTGTTCGTGCAATATAACTGCCTTAATGGGGAAGTTCAAATGAAAAATGTGTTGGCATAAATGCAGAGGTACACAAAACAATATGGTTAAGTATGAGTGATTAAATTCCTTTATTATTATGTTCAGTGGAATATAATGTGCTGCATCCTTATTGTCTAAATAATATGATATGTATGGTACTTAATCAAAATAATATCCCTAATAACAATTCATGCATCTTATTTCTATGCTCCATACATAAACTCTGGTACTTACAACGAAACACTCTAACAGAATCAACTGGTAAGATTTAAACAAAACTTGCATAGAATAACCCCCAAAATAAACAATGTCTACCAAGCGATTTTCTGGAAAATTCCATTATCAAGTAAACGAAGAACATAGAAAATGATAAGAAGTCCTACAGTGCGTATGTGGTTATAGGGTTGTCCCACAAGTTGTGTTCTGGGTAAGGAAGTCTACGAAAATCATACATGTGGTAAAGAATTTAAATAATTTTGGCAAGTCTGTATAGCATACATGTAGCCTTTAACTTGTAACTGCTTTTTAATAAAAAGTATTCTGTCATATGTTGATAAACATGTTAAGATTGCTTCCCAATATTTTCCTGCTAAAATAAATTTCTATATCAGAACTAGAACTGCGCGTTAATCTTAGTTTGAAGCATTTTCATTTCAATGATTAACACAATTCATGGATAATGTCAATTTCCATAATGTATTCTAAATTCATCATAAAGTACAATTATATGATGAAATTTTCAGATTTTTCACCAATCTCAACTACAACAAATTCACTAAATTTTTACTTGTTAGAAGAGCCACACTTGGGTAAAGAGATGTATCAAAATGTTGAAATCAAAACTCACTAAATATATCAGCAGGTTTGAAATGTGTATTTTATGTATCCCAAAATGTTGGATTCTATTGTAAACTGTAAATAATTTTCAACTTTAAAAAAAATTCAGATAAACTTCACTTGTATTTATTTGTTAATAAAATAAAAAGAATAATATTATCAAGCACTCAAAGGGCAAAAAGAAACAAATATGGAGGGGATTTTATCAATCTAATTTCAAAATGGACTTCCCCTTTATCCTATTTTCGCAATAGACATAGTCCTGCCAATGGAGCATGAACACTTTCTTTCCATTTATCGGTAATCAATCCCCCCTTTCCTTTTGTTTAAAAAAATTATTTGGCCTCACCACGATAAACAAGAAGTGTCTGTCACTGTATAATGTATTAACAGTTGAGGCATCATTTCCTGTTCATTGCTTATGATAAATAGCCTGAAATACATGTCAGTATCTTGTAATAATTCCAATCTGATTTATCACTTGTCGAAGAGACCTTCAGTTCAGAATAGACAAGAATAGTCTTCCATTGTCTTGCATGAAGGTTAAACTTATTTACACTCAACAAAAGAAGTTCCCCTAAAGAAAACTTAAGTAACTATTTTAAGGATTTTCATAATGCAAGTCGAAATGAATAGGAAATTTTATTATACATAAAATGAATGGTATTTCTCGCCCACCAGATATCTTTTATGAGCAGTTAAAAAAAAACGTGAATATTGAAATTTATTGGGAAAATGCAAAATATTAGATGACATACCGTACAAGTAAGTTATACACTTTCGTTTGTACTGCATGTATGTACTTGAAATGGTGAAAAGGATTTCCTTATTATGGGGAATTCATCTGGTAAAATTAAATGACATATACTGCAGATATCTGTTATTGATATATACCTCATTCCAACACAGCCTGATCTCTAACCAAGTCCATACGGATTACATCTGCATCAGCATTTTAGCCCCCCCCCCCCCCCGCAATAAAAGAAACAAGTTGAGCGCTAAAGAATCAACAATCCATATTTCATGCAGAAAATAAGACTTACAAGGGAGTGAGAGCACAGAAAACATTTAAGTCTTTCTATAATTTCAAGCCATTTTTCAAAAGTATAAAGAAAATTCATATGTTTAAAAAGTTCATATTGATCCATTTTCAGATGGTCAGACAACAAAACTTACACATAGTTTGTGACTTTGGTGACCCATAATGATTCCTTATCATCAATTTGACCCATATTGACCAGTATTTATTACTTTTAAGGTCAATGCCGGGCACAAAGGCTCAAAACGATTAAAAAATGTACATATAATTTTAATTCCTTCCTGACCTGTTTTGAAAACAAGTCATATTCAACTGCAGTAAAATTTATTCTCTGGTTCCATTTGTTCTAATATTAAACATACATTCTATCTACGATTACTGTACTTCATGATTGTAAGAATTTTTCAAACAATTAATAATATCCGGAGCTTCTTCACTTCTGTATGTTAAATTAAAAGTATTATCTTTTGAGAAGCATAAGTAACAAAGAAATGTGTTAAAATACAATTCTGTATTTTTTCTAAATTTTGACAAATTCTTTAATTCAAAGAATTCCAACTTACTGTTTCTCTTGGTTGTGCTTGCTGCATTTGTGGTGGTGGATGTGGATTCTTAATCTGGATATTTAAAGAGATGAAATAAGAATAATTAAATAAGAGCAGGAAATTTATCCACAAAGCTGCACTCTACCCAGGTGTGATTGGGGGCCAATAGGATACAGCAACACATTATCTAATGACGTGTGTGCCCTTATGGCTGCGTTGATGCCAAGCTTGAATTGCCCTCCAGTTACCGGGAATTAATATCAGAAGCTCTTTGAGCATTCGTAGATATGATAAGGCACTATATAAATCCAAACTGTCTGTATTATTGAATGAAAGAACTTTATTACCAAAGATTGAATACAATAAAATACAAACATGTATATATCACAATACATTATATACATCATATTATTATCAATATTAATATTATTATCATTATTATTAGAAACTGAAAGGCACATGTAGTGAAAGATCAGTGGAATGCACTAATGCTCTAAGTTCAGAATGGTCGAATTGTATTCTCACTCTGCTGAGACCCTATCAGCTTTATATCTATGATTCACTTACAGTTCCTTTCATTCGTGAAAACATGTTCAGTAACATGTACTCCCTTTGTTCTGAAAGCAAAATTTCTGGGTAGACTCTTCTTCTAAAGCAAGGAATTTCGACAGGGTCTCTATATATTACCAAATTAATATACTCTGCGGATGTACATGTAGTTATTGCAGCACTCCATTCTAGGAAGAAGGCACTTTAAGGACATGACCTACATGTACATCTATACGAAGTGTATTGTTTTCTTTTGCATTTCCTTTCCTCATGTCAAGTCAATCCGCAGAGGATTATGTACATATAAACTCTTTCACTACAAAATTTTGTTTCCAAATTTCCTTATATCTGTACAGAATAAAGTGCAGAAAATTAGAGGAAAATGTGGAATACATCAAGAAAGCATTCAAGTTTTTACTTTGTGTTAAAATGGAGAGCAGCTCTCACTGGCTCGAAACAAGATCAGAAGTCATGCAAATTAATTAGCGTACGGTATATTATGCAAGCTTCATTGGTGGATCCCCGTATATCCTTGTTTGTTTACAATGACGTCAGAAAGCGACTGACAGCGGGTTGCCGTACAATATGTAGTATCTTTTTGCGCCGAAAGAGTTAAAAATGTACTGTATCACAATTTTTGAATAAATTTGTACAGTGCAAGTCAGAATTCTTTGCTATGTTGTCATTGTAAAAAGCTCAGAACACTACAGTAAAATGATCCTATTGTGATTTCATTGTCCTGAAATTTACAATGATAAATGGTAAGCAAAGAATACTCCCTTGTACTACATGTGTACCTTGTAATATTTGGACACTTACTTTCTGTTTACATGTAACATCACCAAGGATAAATAGAGAATTTGTAGATATTCAGAGAATCCTTTCTTCACTCTTTCATTGCCAAGCACTTCTTGAGCAATTTCATAATCAATCTAACATTTCAAAAGAAAACTTAGACAATGCCCCAAGTTTGTGCATTCATCAAAAAGCTGTACTCTCTAATTTTTTGATGATCTTGAACTCGATATGAGAGGGTGTTCCTTTTTCAAACAGTAGCAATTTTAATCTCCCTTGTAAACTGTTTTGATGGTGCAAAAAGGAACCATGGTTACAAAAGGCTTAAGAAGTAGATCATTTCAAGTGTACATGCATGGACCCTCCTCTGGCATTGTAAATTTAACCCCAGGGGAAAATACACAAAAATGTAAAAGCAAACATGATAAAGGCAGAGTTATACGGTATGTTTTTTTTTCACATTTAACCCATCTTACGGTTGATATCCTCACTTATGTTAATAATACGATAAGTATTTTTTACAAGTAACATTTCACATGAGACAAACATGAATAAATCTAGGAAGAATGTAAAATGTATGATTGGTCAATTGGCTTACCGCGTCTTCTAACGGCACACATGACTCCGTGAGCTTGATTTCCTGTGAGGAAATAAACAATTGAATGATTGATAACACATGTCTCTACGACTCACTTCAAAGCAATGATGTGTATTTACATGTAATGTGCCTGCTTCATACATGTACATTAACAGTCTGATGAACCATGTCTGGACGGCTCCCCTAGGGGCAATTCACACCTCGCAACTATCCCTCAGGCCTGAAATTAAGATTTCATCAGGGTAGGATTTCATCAAAGTACCATTTAAAAGGCCATTTTGAAGAAGGGCACTTTTCAACCAAGGCCACATAATACAGTACTACAGGAAATCCAAACAAGACACAAATGACCAATTACCTTGGCCTAATTGAGACCTGACCCATGGTCTTCTTCCCAGCTACTCCCCATGAGAACAATTCCCCCCTATGAGAACAATTCCCCCCCCCCCCTCCTAATGACAATATATCCAAAGAGAATAATAACACAGGTCAACTACCTCTCAGTCCTAAAAATAGGATTTCATCAAAGTACCGTTTAAAAGGCCATTTTGAAGAAGGGCACTTTTCAACAAGGCCACACATTTGAACCCTACAGGAAATCAAAAGAAGACAACCATGACCATTGAGCTGCCTTGGCCTAATTCGAGACCTGACCCATGGTCTTCTCCCAAGCAACTCCCCATGTGGACAATTCCCCCTGAATGACAATTTCCAAAGAGAATTATTCCCCCAAAATAACTCAACCTTACGATGGATGAATTTTATCCTTGTACGGTGGGTTGTCCTTCTAGGGGAAGTTGTACTTGTAGGAGGGGGTTGTACTTGTTGGAAGAATTGCACTAGTAAAACCAGTTGTACTCGTAGGGGAGTTTTACTTGCAGAGGGAGTTGTCCTCTGGAGGAAATTTTGCCCTCAGAGAATTGTCCCTTGGATATGGGAGGAAAGTGCTATTTGGGGCAGTTGTCCTCCCCAGGAGTTATCAAATATCAATTGTCCCCAAGGGTACCATCCTAGAACCACTGTTATAATCAGACCTAGCATTTGCACAAAATAAATAACACTAAATCAAATTTTCAACATTGCTCCGTTACATAAATTTAATAGGATTTTCGTAAAATAATCCCCTGTCAACAGATAACTACACCACAAAAGTCAGAATAAGAATGGCGTACATTACTGTTGCATACTAGGATTTACAGTCTAGCATACCCTGCTTTGCAATAAATGGTACAATGTGATTACTTCTTGCAAGGTGAATAAATATTACCTTATTGAACATTTAACAGAGGTGTAAGCATAACACTTGACTACATTGTGAAAATCGTCTGTTTCCTGATGTCTCATGAAGAAATAATAATAATAATAATAATTGAATTTATGTAGTGCTTTTTCCAGAGGATACAAAGTGCTGCGAAGAAAGACCTACATTAAGCTACATGCATGCAAAGAGTACTCTACTTATCACTGTTTTCATTAGCAAAGAGTAGTATGTCATGTCTTATGAAGGAATGTTCATATGGTCCCAACTCTTGGCAGAGATGCCAACCGTTCCAGTGGTGAATTTTCAAAAAAATTCCAAGGTATACATTACAACTGAATGGACGAGAGTTTGTTTATTATTATCATGATTTCTCTCAATTTTGCTCAGCTGTTGCGTTATTCACATATTTCACTGTTACCTCATGCATTTCCTAGAACAGTGGGTATCTCATTGGACTAGAACATGGTTGTTCAATGCTGAGCCAAACACAAACTAAATTTAGCGACTAAAACTAAGCACATTATTTCCGCAAGAGCAGTAGCCAGAACAAACTACATGTACACCTTCTGACACATCTTTCCTACTAGATTAAAACAAATTCAAATTACCAAGGAATTTATCAAATATATCATTTAAAAAACAGTTGGCACCCTACAGTGATCAATATGGACATTTTGAATCATCTCTTTCGAATATAAGTAATTGTCATACCAAGAGCAGCCATATTGATTTAAGATAGAGAATTGGTTTCCAATTTCTCTTCCTATTTTGTTTCATTTTATGTTGCTGAGCTAGCCATTTCCCATTGGCAATGAATCAATTTACGTCAACAAAAAAATGGCTGTAATATCTTAAATGAAATATTTTTTTCACCTGATGCCTTTAGCACAAGCAAGACGATATGTGGATAACGAAAGAAATAATATATGATTAAAAAGCTTCCAACCAAAGAGATAAATTCATGCATGTTTATAGTTCAATCACTTGCAGTGGATCTGTGGTCAATATTGAAATAATATGAATGTACATACCTGTGTCCTGCTGACAGAATTATTCTTGTGATAGTCTACCAGCTCATTTAGTGAATTAAATTTGACAACCCAGAGAAAGTATTTTCCAACTTGATCAGTTAGAATTTTGAAGTGTTGTACTTGATTATTGAATCTGCAAAAAAAAACAAAGATGAGGATGTATTACAAACAAACATCTTGATTTCTATTTGTACAGAGAAAGCTCCAACTGGAAAAAAAGAATTGCTACTACATGTCAAAGGCAAAAAAAAATATACATGAATAGAAACTATGAATAGAAACTATAGATAGAAATTCTACTAGTAGTAGTAGTAGACAAAACTATAAATGAAACAAGCAATAGTTGATTTGCTTGAAAGGAGACTACTAATTCAAGGAAACTTATATGGAGTAGAATACAACAAATGTGAAAGGTTCACTGATTGATCAAAGTTTACCTAAGTTCATATTTCCCACTTTCCATATTGCGTAATAGATGGGAATTCTGTTTATTACAAAATAGTTAATCAGAATAATATCTGAATGTGTCGCAGAAAAAAACGCAAACTATCACAGGTGGGGTATTTCGGGTATCTTATGGTGCAAGTCAAAATATTGACTCGCTCTGTAAACATGAAATTGTATTTTTGTCAGTGATGACATACATGTACATGTACCAAATTTCAGGAGCTTGATTAAAGATCTATTAACTATTTATTCAAATTAAAATTCATTAAAATTTATTCAAATTCAAATTCGAATTTTGAAAAGATTCAGTTCGTAAAAAATGTTGCTATGTATTTATATCTCATTTTCTTTTCCTCCTTTAAGTTCTGGGAACTTAGGACCACAAAAGTCATTTTGACCTTTGTAGTTATTCAACAACAAAAAAATGACTCAGATAGAACCGAGAATGTGAATTTCCTAAAAAGCAAGGGGAAGCCTCATAGATACTATTCAAAGTTACACTGGTCATACATGTATATCATTAGGTAATTATATTCATTCCATGTAAAATAAATGTTATTATAATAATCACTACATCTGGGCCTTTTCTTTTATCCAATCCCTAACTCCAAACCTCCACTATCCAAAAAATAAAAAATTATATTGACGGAGCTAAAAAAACACAAACAAAAGCAAAAAGTAAACTTGAACCAAAAAACATACTTCACAGATAGTGAGAAGTTTCCAGCATCTGGATTGCTTTCTGAGTCTCGGATCATGAACGATCCATCACGTGGCATGGCCATTAGGTAATCCTCTGCAAGTTTCCTTGTGATCTTCCCAACGTACCATCTACATGTAATAGAATGAACAATTTCAGAAGACAGAGACAGAAAGAGAGAGACAAAGAAAGAGAAAGGAGAAGCCAGAGGATAAGGAATGAAGGAAAGTGAAACTCTAATTATTAAGGATAATCATATTTTGATGATTAATTACACATTAGTACGCACAAAGCAGATATCTTTATTTTATTATGTACATGCATTTTTTACATTAACTTTTGAAATACACAGAGGTAAATGGAATACAACACCCATCGACAAAACCAAAAGTGGGTCCTTAATATAAACTGAATTCCAGGCATAGTCAGCCATAACTTTTCCCTTTCTCATACACTTGTACACGAACTAGAGCAAGAAAAATGCACAAAGAGGTTTACATTGCAAATCTAGACAAAGATGCCAACCATTCTGGAATATGCATGAGGTGTATTTTCACACGAGTTCAAGGCTTTCATTACAAAGCACGATATGATTTCCGTACAATTAAGTCAAACGCCAATTCAATGGTCTTTTGCACATGTATTGCAATTCAAATCGGAACCGACTTGTGATTGTTGTGTCCGCACAGTTGAATGCATTACGTATGGGTCTGTTATCTATACCCACTTTATTTCAAGACGAGATGAAGGTGTGCATTTATGCCAATCTTATTTTTACTAAAAAGATTGGCATAAATGCACACCTTCGTCTCGTCTTTTAATATAACCGTGCCAATACATGAACTTAATATAATACACTTTATTTCACGGATATAGTTTATATCATATTACAAGTGAATGGCTTCAGAGTATGGTTACTGTTGTCATGTTAAGGTGTAAATTCTTATCTTGACTTCATGAATATTCCAGAAAAGTTGGCATCGCCGTGAAAGAGGCCATTATTCGTTCATTAGTTGGAAACATCATGTAATTGCACGTATGCACATGCCATTGTATAGATTTAAGTGAGAATGACTTACTCATGTTCCTTTCTTATTTGAAGATAGTTTTCTGGTACTAATCCTTGTCTTGGTCCTTGATGTGCGAGCAACCAATGTTTATCTTCTCTTTTCATCACCTAACAAAACAATACAATTATAGGTGAATTGATGATACATGTATAATTGATCCCAATAAAAGCATGAAATTATTTTCACACAGAGCAACTTGTCCTTTACATTCATGAAAAGAAGGCTTCACGGTACAACAAGTTATCTTTCTTGGAAATGTGAGTTGTCCTACCCACGCTTGACGTTTTGATGAGCATGTTCTCATCGTTTTCAAGAGAAGGAGTAAAGTCAGGATCGAGAGGTCTTCAAGCAATATTTGTCCTTACATGTACAAAATGGTCTAAAACTGGCAAATCATATAAATTTTCAACTAAGCACAGACTTTTAATGAAGGAGGTATTCACAAAAGAAAGTATTCATTGAAGATATATTATCATTGATGTTTTCAATGAAGGTCTTTCCTAAGAGAGATACTCTCCATCAGGACTTTGCTCGGCTCTTTTCAGAAACAAAGATTCTCTTTACATGGTGTCTGACTGTCTGTATGTTTTCACATACAGTATAGACAGAAATAAAGTTTACAGATTCCCACCATGTCCCATCAAAGCCTATGCAAAACACATGCATTTTCGTGGGACTTGGTGGGATACTGATAACTTTATTTCTGTCCATACTGTATTGTGTCACCAATTCCAAGTTAGCATGTGTGTCTGGAGAAGACATTTTGCTGTCCAACACATACATTAGTGTAAGCAAAGTCATTTCTCTTCGGACCACAACCATATCTGGAAAGTGACAGTAGGTAGTGATTATTGGACTACGCTAGAAGTACACTGTAGAGTGGTACATACGGGAGATATAGAATGGAAAAACTTATTTCCTTAGGTAAGAATGTGGGGCCTCGAGCCTGTCCAGACACTGGTTTATAGTGGTTTTGTTTTTTTTAATTTTGCACATATTGGTCTTTAGACTTTGAAATGTGAAAAACATTTGACGGCTTCTTGTTATATAACTAATTGCAATCTTCTATCTGTACATATACTCAATTGAATGCCATATAACTTTCGACCCTAATCAATAAACATCTGCATTTTCATTTCGGAGATTTATCTTTTACATTTGCTTTGTGGGCGAAAGTTGGATCTTCCTCCAGTACTCACTGTATACTATTTTCCTAGCATACAAAAAGTCTATGGCAGTGGTACTGTATAGCACAGCTTACCAGTCCAAATTTAGCATTTTAAAATAGATAAAAATTGTCAATATTACAGTCAACAGTGTACTTCAAATTGCAACAATAGGTTAATGTAATTGTTGCAGAAGAAAAAGGTAAAATTTGAACTGGTAACATTTTATTTTAAAACTTTGCTAAGCCTCCGGTTAATGTCATGAATCAGCGCAGAACAACTATCTGAACAACTATCTACAAACTCTGAACACAATACAACACCTCTGGGAAAGATCAATAGGAAGTTCAATTGGACTCTAACAACGTAAATTGAAGGCCCCCCCCCCCCATAATATTCAAAAAAAAAATTGTAGAAGAAGTCTGCACAAAGTTAGCCTGGCCTGGGTCGTGTTTCATTACGCTGTGCGTAGATCTATGCGAGACTCTAACAACCACTTGGAACTGTAAAATACAACTAAAAAAAGGGTCATTCGAAAAATCATGTGTAGATCTCTTACAGCTTCATGACAAACAACTCTGGTAAGCTTGACATAGCAAGAAATATATAGATTCTGGAACTTTGAATTTGATTTTGAAATTGTAAATGTGGATATGAAACAGTGAAAAACTACCTTCAATGTATCGCCTTTTTTAAAGGCAAGTTCATCTTGATCATCTGGTGAAAAGTCAAAAAGAGCCTCGTACTCCATATTGTGTAAATGTTTTGCTTATGTTAACAATTGTTCATTCTACAAAATGATGTAAACATGCCACTCTGCTTCTGGCTGGCGTAATGTTTCCCACACTGCACTCAGTCTACACGCCTAACCCTCTGTGTGCACGCCTGTACTATGTATACTGTGCGCCACACAAGTTGATTAACGTCCGTCTACGCTACGTTTTCTTGTTGGAGAAAGTTCTCGTTGATCCAGTCCAAATATGTGTATACTTCTACTGCAGCTGGGGCCAATGTATATTCTCATCACCTTTCCACTTTCTAGAGAAACTTCATGTCACAATTTTCAGTCAAATACAAAATAATCACTTTTATAAAATTAATCCACAATGACAAACTGCACTATTTCCGTATATCGGGCGCACGCGTTTTGCGCGCGTCAAGATTGAGCGAGCGCGACCAGCATGATGTTTTTGTACGTTGCTCAATAAATAAAAACATGACACACGAAAAGTTCGGGTCTATGAATTTCAGGTCATTTTTTTAGGTCACACCATCCAAAACTTTGGAAGGTGATTTTGCAAATAGTTGTAGGAATATCTATAATTTGAAAGGCATGGGTAAGTAATCCTAAATACTGATATTGGGCTGGTTATCCGGACGGGGGTTGAGTTATTATTGACAGTATAACTATAAGGACAAATGTTCATTATTTATATGACCATTTAATTGATAAATGATGCACAATTTTGCAGAACGTGCAGATTTTCCGGGTAATGCTTTAGGAGAACAGTAAATCATCACTACTGCAGGCCGGGTGAATAGGCCGATCATAGCCCCCCC
>BQKZ01000365.1:0-64038 GCA_036244855.1 Temnopleurus reevesii
ACAGTTGGTTTAGTAATGCGAGTTTTAATTTGTTTTCTCCGCGATATTTTAGGGGGTTTTGTTCATGATAAGGTGGATCGCATCATACTGTTCTTCATCTCCGTAACCTTACATGAGGGTATCTTTTGGTCTCGTGGATTCACGGCCAAACTGGGATAAAGCCTCGGTCATACATTGGCCTTTATGGCCATTAGTACCCAAATGTTTTAAGATTAGATATGCTTCCTGAAGCCTAGATATACATGGGTATATATACGCTTGTCCGCTGGCTAAATGATATGTAACACCCATCCCAACATATTCAACGTCAGTAAAGTGTCTTCCCTTCATATTATTAAGCAAAGAGAATGTATTTTATAGTTCTTGTAAACTGGTCATCCGTAAGATATAAACGCAAATTTGTGACTGAGCCTTTGGTCTGCGTATCAGATACGAGGAGGGGTGTAAAGCTATAGGAAAGAAACCTTCGTTCGGCGTCGGTCGAACACCGAGGTCGTAGACTGCACTGATATCGGATCTAAACTGTCACAGAATCGCAATCTCTGCTTACAAATTGACGAGTTGAAATATCAATATATCATGCTTCAACAATAATGAATAGTGCGTCTGTTTTAGGGAGTCATGTGGTATAAACCAGGATATCAGACAGATCCCTATTTTGTCAAACATATATAATATTTTAGTGGCTTTAGAGGCGATCTTTTCTCAAAATTAAGTTTCTTATGATTCTGGGAAATATTTTTGCCGCTTATTTTGGTTAAAATGAGCTTTGCTGAAAACTAAACATTTGTAAGAATATATTACTTATAAAAGACGAGAGTGTTGCCGATAATCCGATTTTCATTTTTAGAAGGATTTGCCAAAAAATGGCAGTTAGCAAAATATGTGAAAGTCAACAATTTTCTTGAAATATTCACAAACAAATATCATGAAGATTGTGAAACGTAGCAATGAAAATAAAAGAAAAAAATACTGGTAAATTGAACAAACAGCCGTTCGTTTAATAGATTTGAACACTGTGTCAATCAAACTAGTTTTGCCCTTAAACAAATCAGATAATTACTCCAAATTGGACAAAAGAATATGTTGGAAATGGAATTCCCCATTCAGGGTCAGTGTCTAAATGCCAGGTTCCGTAGTCATCTTCTGGCCAGACGGACGGGGTAGGGTTACCACTGGCTGCCGTCGAGAAATCACCCAAGTCCACCTGACACTATAATAACATTATGAAGTGTAAACTTAGATGTTCAAGAATGCTAGGAGCTTAAACTTCAAAATCATTATTTATGGTTGCTCCTTGCATTGCTCGCATCTGCTAAAGCCAGGGTAATAATGATGCAATTAATTATTGTAGAGCGCTTAGGGTATTATTCTTAAAGAAATGATAAGCGCTATATAAAAGCCGTTCATTATTATCTAAGCAAACGTTTTAATTGATAAAGAGAGCTAAACATACGAATAATTTTATTTTGTCCCATTTGCGAAAAGATAATTTTAAATGGCTATAATACTATTGGAAACACACGTAACATCAAGTTGGTGTACCACTCTTATTTGAAGGGTTCATTTTGTTGTCATGAGTGAAAAAAAGCTTTTAAAGGGTAAATTCACACTGGGAGAAAAAGAGTAGTTATCCCGTTGCGTGTATTTGTTTAAGTTCACAGAGACACAAGTCACGCGGCTAACCTCATTTTCCAGCCCCTCCTATATGTTCCCCTGCCTTTACCCCTTTTCTCGGGTAAGTTCTGATGGATGGAGGGCATGTTCGAATCGGATTAGAGCTATCAGTTTGGCGCGCGCGCACTTCAACATGCCGACTGTAAAAATGGTCTTGAGCGTCTCCCGGGATGCTACCTCCATCTATCACACTCCTTGCATGTCGGCTGACACTGCCCCCTAAAATACTTTCTCCTCTGGTCATATTGCTTTTACCCTTTTTAACCCTTCCCTCTTACCATCATCCTCTCCCGTTTAACATCTGTCACGTAATAGCAACAGCAGTGGCACCCGAGTCCGTTTATTAACTACGCGTGTCAACGTCATGCCCCCTCCTCGGCCGCACGCTTTCCTCGTTAGTAAAAGTAGCAGGCGCCGAAGAAATCCGATCCTTCCCGAGCGGCGTTCGGCTCGGCATCGATCCCGCGCGCGGGACTAGCAGAAGAAACATCACATCACATTTACATCAAAGCTTTCTCGAAGTGTCTTAGAACATAATTACCGCCTAATTCAGATGCCATTTGTTGGTTTTTAGATTTCCTGATGCCTCGTGGCGCAGAGATCAGGTATACTGCTGAAATTGTTTTTATCCTTACTACGACTCGTTAGGGGACCTCCCTAATGTTCGCAACGTAAATCTATCGTCCTTTGCCGTGGCATTTGGAATTTTCAACTGAGGGAGAAAGGATTTCTAAAAAAGTATACCAATAACATACTTCTTCAATTTAATCTGTATCGAGTAACACCTCACAATAAAAACTCAGTCAGTGAGAGTTCTAATGTCGAGTACTGTGCAAAGAGACAGCATATATCCAAATCTTTCACAACACAAATTGAATATGAAGACGGATGAAGACTAATTTGACAATATGACATTATGTTTATAGATAAAATATATTTTTACATTCAACATTAGGAAACATATGCATGCAATGTTATATAATTTCGACATAATATTTCCAAAATTATTACGCAACAATTATGCATGTTCCCCTACCCAATACACTCTTAGAAAAGTTTTGTACGATACTACATACACAACTTATTTTTATACTGCTACCTGGCTAGGCATGCTAACTATTAACGCACATTTAGTACTTTGACCCGCAAAAAGTGCATTTAACGACCTCGCCCATTCAATGATATACCACGACAATAAGACTAAAGCTCCACCTTCGAACATTTAGCAACACTTTAGATAAGCTCATAATGATACCCCTTTTTCATGTCAAAAGGTTTCAAAGCCCGATAGAAAATGGTTTGGGTCAGAAGAGCATTCATACAAATGTTCAATGGATCAGCACGTTGAAGTAAAAACAAATTTTCGACGTTTGCGATAAATCCTCAAGGAGATTGTGAAAGAATCGTTTGGGGAGTATGAAACAATGATTGTTTCGGATGTGGGTTACGCAATGGCCAGTCGTTATAAGGCTTATGGTTTCGGATGTTGTAGAAGCCAGTCGTCAAACTTTGACACTCACGGTCCCATCAGAAGAAAAAAAAATCACAAATCTAGTTTTCATGCTCTCCCGTAAAAAAAAAAGAAGAACTTCGTAATCGAGATATAATTTAATAACCGATGAAATAGTTCGTGAGTTTATAACAATATGATGAAATTGCTGTTTTTAGTTTTTAAATTTGAGCTTAAAAACATGACACCGTGGTCTACATCTGAGATTGATCACAATGATCACTAACCCGATAGATTAGTCAATTACTTTTAAAGTATACAACACAGTTTGCAGCACATTGTGATGTGCTCCTTCCCAGATTAAGCAACATCATGAGAAGCAGTCAATCAGAAAGTCATGATATGTTCACTCTTAATCTGTCATGTTTGATTCTGAACTTTGCAGTTTTCCCTTTAAATCGATCGGAAATATCTTGTCGTCCAAACCTATTTATCATCACGAATTTAATCAAGCCTATCAAGATCGTAAATTAGAATGAATAGCTTCTATTTCTGTTCCAATTTGAGCTCTTTGCCTACTTCCAAAATGCCCAAATCGATAACCTAGCCTAAGCTCAAAATCGCTTTCCATTGTTCTTTGCTCATCTTCCGATATTCACTCGGCCTATCATTGTCAGAAAGTCAGAATAAATTCGCTGTACTTCTTTACTCATTATCAACCCTCTAGACTTAACTAATAGATCAATCTTAAGATGAAAGGAAGTTGGGATTTTAATCTCCCCTGGGTACTTCTTGAATTGAACTATCAATTTCCGTTCTTACCTAATCCTTGGTTTGAGCCTTTTGTGAAGAAATGTACCCCGTAGTTATCCTATTCTTGTTTTAAATCGCTACTTAACTTCGGTACGTCAGTCCGTTATTTATTTAAGAAACCATTAATTCTAAAGGAATGCCAACTGCTCACTTAAAATTGAAAAGATTGATCAAATGTATAGCTATACGCGTCTTCATCAATCAAATAAAACTTTGCGCGTATTAAGTATAAATTGACACAAAAATCAGAGACGTCAACCGTTCATGAATCCGCATAATTAGGAACATATATGTGTATCAAAATTTAATATTTTAGCAGATGAATAAAAGTGCGAGCACGTCATGATAACAAAAAAAATATTCCCAACCATTCACTGATAATTAATCAAAGCATTTAATTAACATAAAAATACACGTAACGCATGTTCCTGAACGACTGCAAAAGTGAAAATGGCAGATGGATGGGATATATTTTTGCCCATTTCGGCTTCGAAATAAAATCCTAATTTTCATATTTCCTTTTGGACTAATATTGAATGCACTAAACCTGCAATATAGAAGACGTCAGATAACATTCATCTTATAATTCAGCCCGATCCACCATCTCTGATATATACTCGAAGAGACAGCCAAACCATCTCACTTCTTTCAGAGAAATAAAATCCTCAGACATCTGACTTTGTCATTTTCAAGCTGTGTTAGCGCTAAATATCCATGTCTAATTTCATGAAGATTATACCTCCTGGAAAATCATTATTTTGAGGCGAAATTGAAGAATGAAAATGATAATGCGACGTTAATGAATATACCATGCTTCTCCCTGAGTCGTATACTGAGGGCTGTCGTCTTTCATTTCGAATGACGGTAGTTTATGACTTGCGCATGCGTAAATGTATGATTGTATCCTTATTAGCATGATTAAAGGTTGTTATTAACGTAACGATGAAGTAAAAAGGAAAGCGTCTTTCTTTCCTCATTTATCAGATATATTCTAATTCTATAGGGCTAATACCATATCTTGGAATATAACAGATTTATTCAGCTGGGTTTCATTAGATAATGAGATATAGGGGTTCGGAGATGTCGTTGTATTAAGGGAATATGAAGGGGAACGGGGGCAAATGGCATTAATGTGAAATGGGATGTATAGACTATATACTGCAAACTTATATTGCCCCAATTTTCTTCCTAACGATATGGAGAAAACCACCCCTCCGTGTTTTATTATTAAACACTCAGTACGTTTCATTGGTCTATAATCAGAGGAAAAGACGGGCAGAGGTAATAGAATAAGTAGATGGTAGAGAGGAAGGAAAGAGATTCAAATTGATATTAGCTCGATTTTCTTTCTGCGAAAGCTCCTGGGATGAGAGACGGGTAGGTTTACCCGATCACGAGGAGGAAAGAGGTCACGGGCGTTATTCGTCAGAGATGGGAGACGGGACAGGCAAGGCGAGAGATTTAATGAGAAGACTGATAGTGTTACCGTCAATGACATTATTATCATGGTATTAGAAGCTCATTGGANATGAGACGAGGGGTATTTTCTTACTCGAGTTATCATAAAAATGTATGTTTTATTTTATTTTACTTATGAGTAGAAAATTAATAATGATATCAATAATCGATATTGGATCATTACCATACTGTAACTACATCTATCGTGGCTATATGTTTATTTGAGGGGGGCAGCTTTGAATTTTCTCAAAGGTTTAATGATTCAGAGCAAGAAATAGATATGACGACTATTAACAACTTCATTGTAATGAGAAAGAAAATATTATATTGCCGATTTACTCATTACTACGATACTAATTACTTTGTGATATTGTAATTGTATTCTTATATTAAAGGTACTGAAATATCGAGATAGTCATGCAACACGATATAAACTATTTCCGCAAAATAAAATCAGTCATGGACAGTATAGCCGTACGCCGTGTATTGAACTGTGTGGACACAACAATAACAAGTAGGTTCCGGTTTGAATAGCATTTCAAAGGAGCATCGAATTGGCGTTCGACGCATTGAATTGGCGATCGACTTCGTGAATTATCTACGTAGAGGAGAAAGAATCTCTCTATGGAGAAAGAAAGCAAGTGGTTAATTGAGATGACAGTCTCTCTCCTTCCTCCGCCACTCTGTCTTGGGAGGAGGACTCGGGGATGGTTTGGAGCTAGATTCGATGGGACATCCTTCATGCGCTTTCCTCATTTCGATGTCCAAAGCAAAAGGATGTAAGTCATGGAGTCTCTCAACATGCTCAATATACATGTAGTTTATGTTTTCAGTATTAACCTTGACTTTAGTCAGGCCGCCGACTGTTGCGAAATATTTTCAATAAATGAATATTGATGTCAGGTGCCCTGGGTCGTGTGCAGCATGTCGTGGTATAGTTCTTGTCTAACTTTTGGTACGAAGGTGTACATGCATGGGCATATAAGTGCAAACGATTGATTGATATTGAAGTCGTGCTAAAATTGACATTTGGTTGGATTATGATTTTATTCGAGTGAATAAGGTATATGAAAAAGCGCTGACATTTGTTCCGTTTTTCGGACATTTGGCGTATACGCCCTTATTGCAATCATTCAAATACTTTGGTGGAGATATGGCAAATAGGAAAACAGATTTTATCCTCAAAATAATTGTCTCTCATCCGAATCAGTGATGTATTCTCAAGACAAATTACCCCCAAACAGAGCACAATATTTCACGGAAATATGCCACTAACAGATGGTATATTTTCTGTATCTTAGTATATTTCTATTCTTTGATGAAATACGGGACCGCTGAACTTCTGATTGTTTCCTAAAAATTCGAATTGTTATATGTTTGGGTTTTTTGGGCGTCATTTTAAGCCCATCTATGTATGAAAAAATGATGAAGATGTGTACCTAATAAAGATTTTATCATTTGGTCGTTTGGTTGGGTAAAATAACTTAATTGCATGCCAAAAGACTGGCTATGAAGTTTATCTTACGGGACTGTACTAACTATACTGTCTGTGTGCGCACGCCTTATAGAAAATTCAGTTTAGCTGTGGAGTTCCTCAAAACAAAACACGCCAAATTTTAGTATAAAAAATGATGTTTTTCTATTACTTTTTAAAAATAATTTTCGACTTTTCATATACATGTATATAAAAAACGGATGAGTGTATTTGTCTCAAAAAGGATGTCGTAAAAGCCCTGATGAAATTCTATTTCTTATCATTAACTAGATATAATTATGAAGAGCTCCATGAACCAGCAACGTCCAGTCCCAAAAGATCTCAAAACGAGCCAATAATATCATATGAGAGCATACTTCATTGCAACCATTTTACTCCCTCTGGGACATATTACTGAGCTTTCGAGCGGGACAAGCAGTGATGCGCGTCGGCTGAGCTCCGGCGGGACGATAGAATGACGCTACGCTGCACGATTTGATTTCTCCGCAAAGAAAATTTGGGGTTATACGACTGTCGTGCGAAGCACTTTCGTGAAATACGTATACAGTTGTAGCAGATGTAAGCATGGTGGGAATTGATTGCCTATTTTTCTTAGAAATTGTTGAAAAGATTGTTTTTAATGGATAAACGTGATTATTTCACATCTGGAGAATTTTGATGGACATAACATCATTATAAAAAGAAATGGCCAAATTCCAAGAAAAAAAGCATCTTGAAGAAAAATGGGAAAGTCCTTCATGTAGAATAGACACCCGAACCAGAAAATGAAATGAATTAATTGCAAACCTCCGCCATCCATTATCTGAAAGTTGGAGGACAACGATAGGAGACGTACTATGCTGAGCAGATCGTCACCGGGTCGACAGGCCGTTATCCTCCGCCGACTCTCGCTCATGATCATGCTAGACTCATCAGCTGGTCCGTCGACCGTGCAAGTAAATTCGTTGATCTTTGTCCCATGGCACCAATTTACCTATATCCTCATCTTCACATCATCATTTCTCGAGAATTCTTTCTGGGGTTATAATAAGCTGGAATATTGACGTGATTTTCGTCAGGCTTTTTCCAATTTTCGATTTTTGATCGTTAAGTTCAGGGACACCAATACGGAATTCCCTTTTTCACTTTTAAGGTGACAATTCCATGAGAAAGAAATTGAGGTTCATTGTAATTTTGTTGATTGGAAAGAGTTTTCCTGTTTACAATGAGGATCACTTGAGATTGCTTTGAACATTAAGCTGCGATGGTGATGACGATGATGATGATGATGAATGTGATGACGATAATCATGATAATGGGAAAATGATAATAATAGTAGTAGCAATAAAAGTAAAAATAACAATTATTATAATAATAATCATGATGATAATAATCAGCAGTAATAATGATTATAATTATTATCATTATTATTACTATGTTAAAACGACAACAATATTATAATAGTTCAAAACGTCATTCAGGACATATTTCAAGATTCCAACAAATATGGTAAATACCGACATGACGAGAAACGAGACTTTTAATGGCCCAAACCATTAGCATTAAAGAGAGAGTTGGAGTGAGAGAACCAAAATGTGATTAGAAAAATATATATTCCAAATCTTCCTGAACAGTTATGCTAATCCCATTTTCAACATCTATAACAGAACCGAAAACCCACCCGCCAACCCCTGATAATGCCCCGGGTTCTGATATGATATTCTTGTCTGATTTAAAATGGAAATATGATTTTGTCGAAGCAGATGATGGACTGCCGAAAGAACGTGACTCACTGTACCACTTGTATCCTATACATGTGTTCGAATTACAACACGATGTTGATGACGACAAGGGATGAATGCCAAATAAAGCAATTACGATGGCGACATCGTGAGCATAGCTGTGGCGATCTTGGGAATGGCGTGATCGTTGTCCGTTTGTCAGATTGAGAATGAAAGAAAGTTTTAATTGACAATGCCAAACGGCTAATGCAATCCGGTTATATTAGGTAGGATATTTTGCAATACAAGGATGTTACCATTAATTAAAATAGAAACATAAGCATTATCAAAATTGAAAAAAAGAAAGAAAATAGAATTCATCAATAAATCAAAGTAGTGTGGATCGGTATTAATTATAATAGTGATAGAAAGAAGTATGTTGGACAAGAAATACTTTTTTGTTTTTGTTTTTTCCTTTTATTTGTTATACTTATAATGTGGCTTCAATATGTATTACTTATATCATATTTTCTGTATCGCTTCATTAAATGTGTTAGACCCTTTCCTTTAAATGTGCAAAATCCCGGATTCATTGAAATCATTCTCAAGTTAATAGCCAAAAGGACTTAATTAAAGGTATATCCTCAAATGTAAAGGCCAAGTCATGTGTAGTCTTTAATACGTCAATAAGTTGAACGTACACCATGCACACGGACCCAATGATTTCTAGCTCCATATTCAGGAATGTCGCAGCAGATGTCAGGAGTAGGTTAGGTAGGGGATACTGAGATGGAGAGACGCTCAAATGAACACGTCTAGGGGTAAACGAAACGACAGCGGGTCGCTTTTCGACCCCCTTATACCATCCACCCATACCCCTCCTGGTAGCGAAGAGGCGCCACGCGTACCCCCCGACGTAAACCTATCCACATCAGCACACAGAAGGATGAATCCATTTCCCGCACGAGGGGTAACAGAACATGCCGCAAAGGTGCGGCATCTTGTACGCCAAAAACCCTGGAGGTTTGGACTTTTAATAACATACTTTATCTCGCTTAAATGACAAAATTATAGCTCCTCGCTGCCTTCCACGGACTGATGAAGTGTAAATTACTGCCCAGGGCGACATTATTAGCCTTATGTACTTAGAGACGCGGAAAAGGAGACGGGATAGATAGATGGGTTAGGAGCAGTGGGGAGAAAAAAAAGCGGAAGGGTTTAATAGCGAGCTAAGAACGAGACTTTAAATACTTTTAAATCAAGCGTGGATAAGACCCTTCGGAGAGGGATGTGAGTTGTAAAGTGTCAAGTCTGAGTGTAATGGATGTGAAGTGACTCTAATAACAACAAGAGTTGTGTTGACTTGTGCTCTTTGATTATGACACGCTGTTATGCTTCCCTCTTGCTGCATTCACGCGTCTGGCGTATCCCGTCCTTTCCAAAACCAGGGACTGTTTCACGAATTAAAAAGCTTAAACTTTCATTTTTTACCTCCAAGAGTACTTGAACTTGATGAGAAGCTGTATTCACTGACAAAACATGTTTGTGGAAGGCGCCCATGAGCCATTTCAAGCTCAAGTCAAGTGTTTAAATATAATTTATACCCCTCATCCTAACCTCTAGAAGATCCCCTCTCCACATCACCATCCCCCTCCCCCCCAATCTCAAGTAGTCGGAAGCTGGAGTCGATGATTGTTTACATATCTATTGTCCTCCTCACTTCACTCCCATTAACATCCAACTGCTAACTTGACTTTCGATGACTTCGGGCCATCAATTAAAAACGATTTGTTAAGTAAAAATGTGAATATTATTTGGAATTCCACGCTTGAAAAATTGCTTTATGGTAAGTAGCTTATTAGCTTTAAACATGTTGAATCACAAATGTATACCGACTCCTGTTATTCTGTTTTTATATCTAGAATATTTGCAGCCCACTTTCAAACATTTATTTTGCAATGGCGTATATTAACTGTCCCGAGAGCAAACCCTCGCAAAAGCTCGAATATAAGCTGATATATAGTCATTTTTAAACTTAGATCCTGCAAATCCCAAAAGACAAAAACTGTTATTATGGAAGCCACATTATTTATCGGGTAATTCAACGAATGCAGAGAAAAAAAGACGACCGAAGATAATCAGAGGTCAGAAAAAAATATATAGAGCCAATCTTCTCCTTTCTATGATAATAAAACCGGGGGAAAATAAAGGGAAACAAAATTATCATGAAAAATTGGATCTCGCATAGGCTTTGCAAAATTGATGTCATTAAAGCACCGGCATTTTTATGGGCAACGCCATCGGAGGATACAGTAGAGGGCCATTAGTGAGTCACGCTAATGAGGAATGGGGCCAGAGACGGGTCAATGGGCGTCTATGCAAATTAGTTCCAGATATGCAAATCAATCATAAAGCTTAATTTTAAAGTTGAAATGTGATTCTGTGAGTGTTGTTATCCAACAAGACAATTTCATTTTCATTGTTTTGTTGTTATTCTGAAGATATGTATGTGATTCTTGTTAATTGAACGAGGAAAAGTGGGGAAATGAAAATTTCATTTTAGTTTAAGTACGAATATCGGAAGGATTGGTAATCATCATCATTATGCATGCAATCGTAAACATTATTACCATCAAGAACATCATTACCATCGTCACCACGCCCTCATCGTCATAATATCCACCAATAACATTTACCATCACCATCATAATCATCGTTTTTCTAATTGTCTTCGTCATCATTACACTTCCCAGTCGTATTGGGGTCAATACTTTACTATCGTCATCATCATCATCATCATCATCATCATCATTAATATCAATATCATTATCATCATCCTCATCATCACCGTCATCATCATCACTATCATTATCGTCGTCGTCACCATCACAGTAACCATCATCGTCATCATCATAATCTTTCTCATCATTCTCATCATAATCACCACCACCAACAACACAAACCAACAACTCTATCATAATTATTATCATCACCACTTTCATTTACAAAACCATCACCATCACCATCACCCCCATCATCATCATCCCCCCCCCCACCACCACCATACTATCACCATGGAAACTATGACCTACCTGGAAAGATTTCTCCCTTGATTCTCTTCTCCTGCTTGGGGATACCCAGGATACCATTGATGGAGTAGGAGGAGCCCGTTCTCTCCGGGTCTCCAGGGTGGATGAGGGAGGATGGAGGGGAACCAGAGGTGGGAAGACAACCCGTTTGATGTTCATCGAGCTTCTTGTCTCCTAACTTGTTCCTTACAATCCTAGGAAAATTCAAGAATTCAATCATATTCAATTATGTTATATTTATTTTTACCTTCAATAAAAACAATAATTCTGATGAAAAAGTATGCATTCTTCAAAGTGAGAAAATGGATACTTGGATAAGTTTTACATGACGTGATTATATAGATGAATATACATCACGAATGCAATTAACACCAAATTGAGATTCGTAGTATAGTGTAATATGTATTTTCTCATTTATTAAAACAAAATAAAAAAATATATATAGTATATAAATTAAGTATACATAAAATAAAAACAGAACGTATGAATAACATTTCAAAAAGATCATTAAATGCATTTATCAAATGACTTAATATTAGGATTTCGTGGTTGTGTATCAACAATGAAAGTAATTATTTAAAAAAAAATATTAAGTACAATAAAAATTTGTATTCGATTTCATATGACTTTTGGGGTCATTTTTTTTATACAAGAAGTTGATATTTCTAATCATGATCACAAAAATTTATGATTTTGAGCCACCACTGGAATTTCTTGTTTGATAATTTCCAACAACTATGAATCAACACAAAATAAAAAAAATTATTCAACTAATATATGTTTTCAAACCAAATAAGCAGATGATCTTTGACCTATGACGTTACCTGTTTATCGAGCTAACACTGGGTACATTGTCCTTCTCGCACACACCTTCGGCAAGGAGTCGGTCCCGAATCTCCCATGCGAACATGGTCGGGTTTTGTCGTTTGTAATCGGCAATCTTCGACACCACCTTCGGCGTTGCCACCTTTGGCTTGCTTCCCCCGATAACTCCGGGTCGTATCGAACCCGTTTCGTAATATCTGGAGGAAAGAACAGAAAAATGAAAATTATGAAAATGAAAAAGTGAAATTAGAAGAAATATATAGATTACTACTTAGGAAGTCTAGATATAGGGCCTACTGCTTTTGTTGTTATCACGAATTTATTCAAATTATTCTTGTTTTCTGTTTGTTTGTTTTTTTATTCTTATTGTTTGTCTGTATTTGTTTGTTGTTTTTGGTGGGTTTTATGTGTCCTTCATGTGTAATTGCGATGAGATAGATTTATTGTTTCCTTTAGTTTCTTGTACAGGTTGGCCAGGGGGAATTTGACAATTTCAAAGAAACTTTGCCACTGTCTGCGGACGTGTGATATGGCGCATTTAAAAATCAGCACTCAGGCGACATTATACTATTTTTACAAACCTATCATCCCGCCATCTATTTTTCATCAAGACCTCAAGGTTAGCAAAACGGCAACATTACAGAGCTCGTCGGTGTTCCATATCGGCTCATGAATTATTATTGCGTGTGAATCACGACTGAAGCTAGCCGCCCAATTTTAGTGTGGCGCTGGCGATCACAGCCCATACACGGGTTTCCGTGTGTATAGAAACCCGACGGGTGATGGGCGGGAAAATTTATGAATGTTATTATTTCATAAACATGGACCGCTCGACGAAGCAAGAAAATTATGTGATTACTGCTTACCCACCAGAAAATGAAATACGATATTGCGAATGCAGGTGCAATTAAACCCATATTAAATCATACTTCTAGTCGAGGGAAGGGAGGATATTAGGTTTTTGCAATATAGTTGGGCGGGAGATTATTAGTTCCGATCTTCATGACAAATCCGGTTGTCTGATCGTCTGCAGGTTTCTGGAGCTCGTAAACGTACACACATTTATTAACTGATGATGTATTTTAAGGTTTGTTGATAAACTATACCTTGTAGAACGGTGGTATGAGGCAAAGAAGAGTTATTGATGACCAGACTGAAATATGTAGATCAGTTGTAGATAGTAGTATTAAGACGTGTGGCAGGATATTTATGATTACATTGATGACTTTATAATAAGTCATATGGGCATCATTAACTTCTTCATTAGAATAGTTTTAGTCATTTTATATGAGACAGGGAAGACATTATATGGAATTATATCTGTTTACATAATTTCCAATGGTAAAGTCCAATATATGCATAATTGTATTATGTCTGCCATATAATTCTAATTTTGGGCATGAATGAAAACTAATCTATAGTTATACCTAATTCAGGAATAGTAAAAGCCGTCTCTAATTGCATTGGATTTTAAATATTTGTTGATTTTCCACAAAAAAAGATTATGTAAAGAGGCTATGTTAAGAGGCCCTAAAACCCTTTAAATTGCAGCATGTTGCATAAGTAATAATAATAATAATGGTGGCTACTTATATAGCGCACAGGTCCACCATAAGGTGCTCATGGCGCTTTAGAAACAAGGAAAACAAAAGTAGATAAAAATGAAAAATATCATAGGCTTTCATCATAGGCTTTCCAGCAAAGAAAACTATCGACATTGTCCCGCATGAAAAGGAAGAATAAAAAGTAAACAACTGGTTGATTAAGTCTAGAATAACTTATCATAATGGCTTTGAACGTCTTTCCAATCTTCAGAATCTTGAAGGGGTTTTCCTTTCTTTCATTTTCTTTTCTTCTTCATCAGAAACTGATTATACCGACATGAAAACGAAACAATCCCGTTTAAAATGTATTACAGTATCTCAATGCAAGAATAAGTATTCTTATTGAAATACAAAGTATAAATAGACAAATGCTTAAAAACGACATTCTGCACAATTCTACCATTCAAATCCAAAGACTAAAAAATCCTCCAGGCAACCACCCTCCCTCCCTTTGTTCGCCCACACTTTCCATCACTTTCAATAACCTCAGCGGCATGACAGTTCGCGGACAACAAAAAAAATATTGATGACACCGTAAAATTGAGCGAGATGATATAAAAGGTGTACAGATGGTCGCGATGCCAAATTTAGACGGGGCGTATTAAATTGAGATTGGGGATGTTTCTATGATGATGATGCTGAGATGGGATGGGACTCTATGGATGAGTAGCAGCACTGGAGGTAGAATGGCAGCGACGCAGCTGGGGGATAATGTTAATGACTACATCATGTCAAGAGTAATTAAGCTTGTGGGATATATGAAGAATGAACTTTTTAAAAGAGAAAAAATAAAATCTATTGGCCGTTGTTTTTGTTTTGTTCATTCCCCTTTTCATCTTTTTCTTTAAATGAATTTCTTGGAAAGCAGGTCAGCTGCGCTGACTTGAAGAAACTACCCTACTAAAAGAAGACTTTAATAAATAAAATAAATAGATACGTATATTAGATTTCTCATCACATGTAACTGTATCACAACCATTAGTATTCGTTATGATAGGAAACAGTATCCAGACCCCACACTAAAATAGAAATGATAATAATATAATAATAATACTAATTTCATGCAGACTTGTATTGGAGATGGCAATGAACAAATCGTGAAGATAATTAAATGATAAAACTTTTGTACATACTGTCATTTTTAAATTTGCTTGTGATATATGACATTTGGCGTTATCCTATTTGTGGGTGGAAAATGAATTTCATACTTGATAAGGAAATTAATTATACAAATTCAATTCGGTCAGTACTGTGTGCGTGGGAATATTTACAGATTAATAATTGACTAACTGCATTAAGCATTCTAAATATTGTGACTGATAAACAATCTGCAATTCATACCCTCGCCCCATCAAATCCCCGCTCCACCCCTCTCTATCACTCTATAGTTTTGTCATAGATATACAAATGAATAAATATTTAATAATAAAATATATATTAATAAGTAAGTTAATATTTAAATATATTAATTTATTCACTTATTTATATATTTATCAAATTCATTTATATGATCAATGAATTAATCAATAGCCAAACTAATAGAATATGAATAATTAAATGACTATCAAATGTATGGCTGAAATTTGTTAGGACTTTTGAAAATCAGACTTTTTATTTTTTTAGTTTAGCAGTGAATCTCGTCAATCATTATCGACATCATGATTATCTATATTGCAAATATTCGCATTGTAATCAATTAATCCCAAAACTGCTCTGGTTTCACGCAGCACAAAAATATATTGCGTTTGACGCACTCTACCCAGGTGAATAACTCCAACTCGACTCACCTGCCGAGGATTTTAGAAACACATCCGTGTGAGACACGTAGCTGCCTTGAGATATCACACGGCCTGACACCGCTGTGTGCGAGATCGACAATGCGCTGGCGTACGACATCAGGTAATGGTCTACCGTTGACGAACACACCGCCGAGTTGGTTGACGCCTCCATGGCCTGAGAGAGAAAGGAAAATATAGAGAAAATTAAGATACAAAGAAATTTAGGGGGGGGGGGGGTTCAAAACTTTCAGTTGGTCGCAAGTTGCAGTTGATCGGAACGTTCCAATCACTGAATCATTGTTTCATGCGCGTCTTGTTAAATGCGCTTACCGTGCGCGAATGAAAACGTGCGATACAATTTGCAAAGTTGCAATTGATTTGCAGTTGATTCTGAGCAACACCCCCATAGCCATTTGTCTTCAACGACCCGAAATGGGGGTTACAAATGTTTATGCTGTGTGGTTCGGGTACCCCAAAGCAGTTAAAAGAGGCGCCGCACATGAGTGGGATTCGAACCTATAACCCATGGGTTATGGAACTAATGTCATAATCACTCGACCACCAGAGTTCTCAAAATGATTTGTTTAAGTCTAATAGAAAGTGGTATAAAACTTAAATGGTTAAAAACTGTGCTGTGATAAAAATGGAAATGTATCGAATCCAGTCACCGATGGGTTCTCACATGCAAAGAATACTACAATATTTTCTGATATCTTGTTATTACGTGGTCATAGTGAAATCGAAATTGAGTTGCATTATCATCAAAGTTTTGCGGTGTAGTATTTTATAATATTTGAAGGTCTATACATGTGTGGAAGCTTTAACGCAAATAGGCTCGATGATAATACTACCTAATCAATTATACACAATGGTGTAGCCACAAATGTAATTGTGTGGGGTTTGTATTTGTTCAAATATATACCTCTATTTCCTGCACTGACATTAATCTGTTTGGTTTTTAGAAATTGGGATAAATAAATGTGGTATTTGTGTATAGATGTTAATCGTTATGTGAATGTATACATTTGGATTCTGTTGCTGGTAACAATTCTCAAAAAGAAAAAAATTTTGTCATATAATATTCTCAGTTTTTAATTTTTTATTCAAATGGTAGTATATAAAAGGCGTAATCATCGCCTTATATCGAGTTTTGCATTACATTATAATTATGTCGATGAATATAGTGCAATTTTACAAGAAAATATTAACACTATTGTTCCAAGCTCGTGTGTTTTTTTCTTGAATTAGCGTACTGTTGTTCAAAACTGAAATTATCCATAAATTTTCAAATGTCATATACTATTTTAAATCTGAGGTCACTTTCTCTTGGTGAGATTTTAATATATTCAGTCGATACCCTAGGTAGCAAAGCCCCAAAGAACGGAAACAACGTTGCCCTATCACTCACTCGCAGTACACTCCTCATGTTTGCTTTGGCTTCCGATTACACGTACGATCGCTAAATCCTCATTTTGGCGACATTTCATCCACACTTTGCCCTTTTGCCTCCACCGTACAATAAGAGAGCGTGTCTGTCAATGCAAATCGGTGGCAACTTCAACCCCGCGCCGTGCGTCCGGCGACACATGAAACTTGAAAACAGAAGGCTGGATATGTACCTTTTTCCTCTCATTTTTTCCTCTCACTCTCGAGGTAGGCACCCGACAAATCCAGGGAGTAAACATGGCTAAGACGAATAATTGTTTTTGTTTGCCGATAGATGTCTAGGCAGGAAGTTATTTTGATTTGTGAAAAGTTATATTGTGACTACAAAACTAAAGAAAATTCCATAACAACCAAGAAATGTTCGAAATTAGACGACGGTGCACTTATGAACTCACTTTCCTTGTAAGGTCATACAAATAAGAACACGGTTCATTGTGCAAAACATAACGAAAAAGGAAAGTGACTCTTTATCTTTTGTTGTTTTGTTGTAAGACCTTCTCTGTCTCTCTAGTACATATTAAACTTTCTACTCATTAAAGACTACAATTTGTGCTTTTCTCGTCAGTGGCAAAATAAATAATAACGAAAGTACTGTGTTAACATGATGACGTCGCGTAAGCACAAACAAGATTAAATGCAATCAATATCGAAGGATTATTAGATTTTCATTCAACCTTCGCAAGTTAATGATATTTGTCTGTACATATCATCCATGTTAAATAAAATATATTAATTTGTTTAGCACAAAGTATGTATACTAATTTGTTAACCATAAAGTATATGAGAATGTCATCTGATCCAGTCAATGAACTGGCAAAGTCACCCAGAGAGAGATGGTAAAACATTCAGATGTTACACTCCAATGTCAAAGGCTTATGCCAAAGATGAAATATTTACTCAATGTTGTTCCGGATAATTGATAATCACCACTTTTAAGAAAAAATGGGTTTGTTTTGCATTTAAAATTCAATAAATGGTTTATATTGTGGAGACGTAAATGTAAACAAAGTGCAATTCAGAAATTATATTTTATCAAATATCATTATGCATAAAAAGTGAATTAGATACTTAATCATGTTTATGAACTATTCCAACACCTTTAACAATAAACTACAAATTTCCGACATTGACTAATAATATTTAATAACTCATTATAAAAACAAGTATCTGTTTGTTCTATGTAAGAAAAAAAAGAGAGAGAGAAAAGGTCTTCGTCTGCACTAGCTTAGCACAACTGATACCCGAGAAATAAGGGTCGGCCAACAAAAATCGATTTGTATTCGTTTGTCACTGGCCATGCATATAGAATACTACACGGAGATCGCCTCTGCGTGTCGGTGTTACTGCATATATAATAACGGGGGTGCCCCTCTCAACAAGGCATACCCAGGGCACCAACCGTGAAAACTTTTGACAGCAAAGTTGGCTGACTTCACCAACGGTCCGAGCCGGTGGTTTCGGCGCGAAAAACTCGTCACCCAAGACGGACGTCGTGAATCCATGATGACGAAAGGGGGACCAGGGTCCAAAAACATGAAGCTTTCCAATTGATCGTAAGATTTATATCAATCGTAAGTCTACGGGAAGCCATGTACAAAATTTGCGATTAATCGCAGAATTTATTACATCTTTTTTTATTGCACAGACCCCAATACGTTTAGAAGGATGTTAAGAGGAAAATAAAATAAATAGATGTAAAGTAGGAAACAGACGAAGAGGAAAGGAGAGAAATAGATCGAGGGGAAAATGGACAATCTTTGATTTCTGTGCATAATGTATGATGCGGAACTACCCAATTCATTCATCCCACATGGACTTAAGATCGAGATTCCTGAATCCATAATAAACATGTTGAGTTTCTTCAAAAATCAAGTCCAACACAATTACAGTGTGAATTAAATATCATCCTGCAATGATCATAATAGTTTGTATCTTTATGAGGTAGTACGCCACAAAGCGATTTAACTACTAAATCTAAAAATACGTACTTTAATTAAGTAACGCGTAGTGTCTTTGTCAAATAGAAAACGCCTACAAAGATTTTATGATTGATATGTAATTTTTGCACAGATTGAGACACAAAGCGTAGTTTTAGTCCATTAAAAGGCAACGTAACTATAATTGTTATTATTACAGAATCTATATTCTGTTTCATATTTTGACAACTGTATGAAGATTGTTAGTAGGACCAATTTCATGCTATGATCTAAACTACAAGCCTGTATCCAGAATAATTACTTTTGAAATGGATTAAGACATGAGTTAGTACGCATACTTGTACGGCATTGAATGGTTGTTTTTGTTTAGTTTCGACACCTTTTTACAGGCACATTCAAAACTTCTCGGGAAACGGAGTGGGGGTATTGAATCAACTGTGGATCTAAAAACTAAACAAATTGGGATTGATTTATGATGTTTAAAAGTGGAAGAATGAGCAAATTATATTACAAAAAAATCACCGTGTATGGTCTAGTAACATACGCACTGTAAATTATAAAGACAATTTATTTATATGCTTATTCATTTATTTATTTGTTTCGTATTCACTCGTAATATTCACGAGGCTTAATCCGTAATATTTGCTCTTCCTTGGCAATGCTTGGGGACTTGAGCATAAAGACTGTATTATACAAAATGAGTTTAAAAAAAGTGTATAAAATAACAAATTAAAATCACAAATCATTAACATAGGTCTTTTCAAAAGTTATAAAAATTACATTATAAATATATAAATAACAATAAATTGAAAAAGACCAAAAGAATGAGGAGTGATAAGAACAAGAGAAACCTGGCTTAGGACAGTACAAAAATGAAGAAATTGCCGTTTTAAGGTGGATATTTTGGGTATGGACACATGAATGAGGGAAGGGCCCGGGATAGACTCGAAGAGGGAATTGGGAACACGTGGTCTGACGCCTTCTCAACACGCGACCCCTACACTTAAAGACATATGAATCTGGATAATGTTTTCACTGCTTCATCACCAGTCTTCAACCGTGAACTTTATCGCACCTATGGTGTCCCTAAAGATGCGAAATTTGCAGAAACACTAGTTTGTCAAGTCTGGTTATATTCGTTTTCTCAACTTTGATAAATGCACAATAAAGAGCATTTTAACCTTATCATGTTACACGAAATATTGCATGTAATTTGCTAAAGCAGATAGTTAGGAGCATGATTAAGAAAATGTATTTTGTAATATTTCATGAAAAAAAAAACGTATTTTTCTTAAAACAGTCTGCTTCCTGATTCCCAATTATGTATAATTTGCCTTGGCAATAAGTATTTTCGACTCATATTGTACTGTTATTGAAAATGTTGACATATGTTTCTCGCTTCGTCACAACAACTTTCGTAGATAGTCTATATCACCAGAACCCGATAAAAAGAATAATACAAATCTTCTTATATCACAATGAGAAAAACGCAAACTCCTTAACTTCATAGAGTTATCATTACTTTTTTTTTTTTTTTTTTTTTTTTTTTTTTTTTTTTAGAAAAGGGACTTTTTAAAGATTTGCTGTCGAAATTGTAAAACCAAGCCCAAGACGGTCAAAATATTGTTCAAGTATTTTATCAATCAGCAGACTAACACGATTTAACAGTTTTAACGCAGTTCCGATCTTATCGCATTCAGAGACTAATTAGGGTTATACTAACGGACATGATGCCGTTGGGGGGAGAGTAAATAAAAGTAACTATACAGCGGTATGGCATGGAGGGTGGGTTGATGGCGCCATTTCCAGCCCATCCGTCATCTACGGCTGATAGCGACGTGCCGGTAATCGGGGATTGGCCGGAATTAGTGTCCAATATGTTCACTATTATTATACGGCATCTCCTGGACATTAGGGTCTATTCATGCTGGTTTTGTTCCGGCTGTGCTGTATAATTATGGGGAATTATTTCAATTATGAGATATACTGTGGTCCACACGTCTTAAATGGATTTGAAATGGTACAAAGCCAAACGATTCTATCTCTGTTGAAAAGAAGAATATGCAATTTATTCGGATAGTGGTCATTCCAAAAAAAATGAATGAATGAAAAGCTGCATGTATTTAAAATATTTTGATTATGTAACATTAAAGAAAACATATGTAAGTAATGTTTGAAAACAAAATTGCAATTCATTAATTTACCAATTTTTGGCATGAGAAAAATGCTTTTATTTTTGTTGAACTATTTTCATTGATGGTGTGTATACTCACCGACATGAAGTACAAATAAAGTGCATAACATATTTCAATGAAGAATACAGTGCAAAATAAAAGATAACTTAATAATGCTAGAAGTATATTAAGCCGTTATGAAAATGAATAAAATTTGTGCTAATATTTTACGGTGTCAGATTTAGCATGGTATTCGGGAAGAACAAGACAAAGACTCCCATATATATCAATAACATGCGATGATGTCTTGAGAACAAAATAATGCTACGTGCATTGCGTAACAAGGGCGGATTTAAATCGAACGGCCCGCAGCGGGGAAAGCGCCCGAGAGTTCTGGCAAGGGTTAAGCCAGCACTGGAGCAGGTTAATCGCTAACATGGGCAAAGGCTGAACCGTAACGACGATGGTTAATGCACCCAGGGGGCAGGGGCGCGTGTCCCCCGCACGCCCGCTCTGTCTCGGAGAGGTATGGTGAAATGATACCACGGTTCTGTTAAGCCTATCATGCTGTAAGGCATTAGCAAAGGAACAGTCTGTATATGTTATTATATTATTTATTTATTATTTGAAAGCTGTAGCTACGACGTCCGCTTTCAACATTTTTCACCCTGATGGCAAACTTTATTTTATTTACTTTGTGAATATATTTCAGTAAACACCTTTTGTTTTCTTAGATGTTATTCTAATTTTTAAGAAATCGCATTCTATAACATAATTTTATCTATTTATGAAAATATAACCTATTAATATTTTCTCTGTTTTTCTCAGTTTTACATGCCAACATCAATGAGGAAGAAAAACAATTATATGTAACTAAAATGTATAATACCAAAATATATATATTGGCTGATTTTTTTTAAATAGCTTTAAAATATGTGACAAAATCCTATCATTAATTCATGTAGCTTTTTCTCTCTTTTGATGTCCCAGTCATGCCACTCTCTGTCCATCTCTCTCTCTCTCTCTCTCTCTCTCTCTCTCTCTCTCTCTCCGAGTCTCTATCCATCTATCTATCTATCTATCTATCTCTCCACATCATTTCTTTAATTTATACCATCGACATAAACCCACTATGACGAGACAGCATTCCGAAGATGAAATATCGTGATGAGTTAAAAATGAGCAAACATTTATATCATTATTGTGTAACCCCGTTCTCCATAATACAATAATCACCCTTTTCAAACGATGACACAGAATTCATTCGAGTTTTGTAGGCCAGCTATTTAGTCGTATTGAAAATGCTAAATATCTTTGTTATGAAAAAATCCAAAAAGGTATACAACACGTTATTGGAAGACTTTTCATATTTCATTATCAATAAAGATTGGAACACGCGAAGTCATTGTGAGGGAAATGTAATCGTTTCTGAACAATATATATACACACACTCAAAGCCAATGTGTTTGAGAATAATCCAATTTACTCAATTTAATAGGTTCTTTCATACGAACACCCATGTGTATACATTATGGATCCTTCAATTATATCAGGGTATAGTGAAGTATTCTTATGCGGTGCGTAAATGGTGTTAATTAAAACGTGTCCTACTAACGGTGTGCTCAAATAAAACGAAAATTACATCAAAGAGGTGAAAAATGAAGTGCGTTGATATCCACTTGTCCGATCCATTTTGTGATTATATACCCACTATATCTCGTAGTTAACTATTAAAAATTGACTATTGAAAGTTTAGTTTGTTAAGTTTGGATGATCGAATGAGATTAGGGTACCGTTAATCCTAAATCGTATAGACAATGAACATGGAAGGGATAAAGGATTAGCAAATCCGTCAAAGAGACCGAATATGATTGGATAATTAGGCCGTTAGAGAGGTATCTAAACGTCATCCTCACCGCTCAATTGACAGTTTAGAAAAGGGCTTCGTAAAGTTCCCACATCTTACACTGGCTTATCCTAAAGTAATTTCAACTTGAACTGAATTGAACGGTAATATAATTCCAAGTTTCGTTTGAACCTCACCGACACCATTCACGATATTGATTGCGATTTTCTGACTTGTGTACCACTTCACCTTTCTTATCCCTTTTGCAAGGGGAATACAGAAATACAACAATAACAACGAGAATACAATCCTATTCCGCACGGAAGTCTGGGCTTAAAACCAACATCGAATACAAAACTAGAGGTGTTTCTTTAGAGTTAATTATCTGCGCGGTAAGCCGCTATCTCATTCAATAATTGTAGTGGATCCCTCCTGGCCCATTCCACCATTTTGGTACAAGTTTCTACTTGAAAGTCTCGCTGTTATTAGAATTTACAAACACCGAAAGTGCATTGCCATTAAGAATATGCAAGTATTGTAAACAGAAACTTATTCACCAAACAAATATTTTTGGGTTAGATCAAGAATATATTTCTTAGAATAGGAAGCATTCCTTCCATCGAAATAATTATATCTACATGACCGTTTCATCACAGGAAGTTATTTTCTCCCAAATGACTTCCAAAACACTTGGAAATGGATAAGAGTTGCAAATCGTCTTGTCTACTTTCCGTTTTGGGGCAGATTCCCCTTTTTAGATTGTCGACATAATTTACGAGCCATAAATTTTAAAAAAGAAAAAAAAAAATGAAAGAAAGAAAAAAAATAAGTGATTTTACATGGCTAAAATTCACATTCACAGTACTTTGAATAACAGTTAACATTAATTGAAAAATGTTCGTTGAATTATCATAACTGTTATATAATGACAAATAAAGAGTGCTTTATCATTAAAAAAAAATCCCGTTTTATTTATTTGACATCTTAGCTAGTGGACAGCCTGTGCAATTGATACTGTTCCTTATTATTGTTGAACGGTTAAGAAGCCAACTTCTTCATGCAGAAAACACAAATATCCTGGGGAGAGAGAACATGACAGAAAGAAAGCCAGCAAATCCTTCTTTCTTATTTTCCTGTTACAGTTAAGTCAATATATAACTATCGGTTGTTAATACATTGGGCATAATAGGTAAACGCAGCACAAAAGAATCCCAATTGTCGCGGTGTAAAGGTAGAAAAAAAACCACTGTGTGGATTTATCGAAAGGAGCGCTTTTATCCGCCGTAGAAAAGAAGACGTGAATTGCTGTGCACATAGCAGACGGCCCACGCCATTCAATAACGCCAAAAAAGTACAGGTCACCTTCCAAGCCGGGGCGTCACACTAAAACAGGTCGCGAAAGACGGAGAAGAAAAAAACTGTTTCCTTTTCTTTTATCCAGAAGCCGGATAAACCCCTATCAAATTCTCTTGTAACAATACCCTCTGTGATGGACAGTGTATATAGTTTATTGATTTGTGCTAGCAATCGTTTAGACGCTCTTATTTTGCCCTCTTACCCCCTCATTCGCGAATCGATCTGGTGTTTAACCATTGCGTAAATTAATCGTACACATTGGGGAATGTTTCTTCATGTTGAAGTATGTGATAGAGTTATTTAGAATATTATCGGTCTATCGCTTGCCCAAGTCTTACATTCATCTCTGTCACGACCAACCATTCAATGGATTTCCCCCTTTTTTCCTCTTTTTTTTTTGGGGGGGGGGGTTGACTTTGAAATAGCGAGTTCAATCTGAGGCCAGATCTTCACGAACTTTTAAACTCAAGTGTTGAAAGACGAGTCATTTTAAGGGTAAATGTATTTGACTTTATGGCAACAACAGGACCCGACGATACAAACTATTATTTTCTTGTATCTTTTTCCTCACTTTTTATCTTTCTATTCGTTTTCTTCACCGTTTGTCCTGCAAGAACATAATGTATCTGCCATAATTTTATCTTGTTTTCATTTGTTTTCTTTTTCTTCTTATCGCATGAATATCTACATAAGTTCATTTAAATAACAATTATTATTAGTGTTTAAAGAATGCAGATCTCTGAGCCCCACCAAATGAGTCATATAAACGTATTCAAACAATGCCATGATTACTGGCAATCAAAATGTTTATGTTATAGTAATACTATGTTAATATAGCTAAAATACTACAGCTTATAAAAGTGTGGAAATAACTAGAATCTCTATTTAAAATACCACATAGACTATTTTTAGGTTCCTTTCTTTGTTTCTCCGTAATTCATTCCCATAATGCTAATTGAATTGACACTGTCATTTAAGAATAAAAAACTATAGCTTTGACCTTAAACTATGAATGTGTAAACAGAGAATTGGTCACAAGGTCGCATATTGTAAAAACGATCTTTAAAAAAGCAAGAATATTTCGTTATTCTTGAAGCTAATCAACTTTATAAATCTACACAATGTTCAGCCATCACATCCATTCCAAGCCGGTGGATAATTGAATGAATTCCGTCTGATCGACCTTTATTAAAAAGAGGATCAAGTTCATGTTTCAGAACGACAGTATCTAATCATTATTGATTAGAATTTATGTCGAAGGTCTGTGGTATCTGAGTCGTGGTGTTAATGCTGGTATCAGTTCGGCTTGGGCGCTGCAGCGGAACTCGCTAAATATTAAGTGGATCCTTCTGACAGCAACACCGAGTTCTCGTTCATTGCCAGCTTTTACATCGGTATGGACTGCATGTGGAGAGTGGCCCCTCGAAAAAGACGCCACGACATGTGTTTTGGTATATGCATAAAAATGGTATTAAAATGCTCTCGTCAATTAAAATAATATCAAACTAAATACTTATTGAATACTTAATTATATGCTTAAGCTGAGATGATGGTAAATCATAAGTTTTCTTGGACAGAACACTGTCTATATCAGCACAGTTCAGATAAATGATACATCTGAATTATGTGCAATAATAAGTTCATTATAATTTTATACAGGTGTTATCATGATTATGGGGAAGTTTCAATGAAAATTAATGGATGTGATCAAACAAAATTATAAGATATTTATGTCAAAGTTATTCCGACTCATAGTTGTCGAAGGGAAAAATTCCTTGCTCTTTTGAAATCCCAGTAGAAAGGTCATCTGAAAAATTAACCTCATGTGTTTGAATTTTCTTTCAAAATGAGACTACTTATGAATTCTGCATACAGCACATGAAGCTCCTAAGAACAACCGACTGCATTCATACTTCCATACATCTTTTTCCAACGCCAAGTTGTGAAATACGAGGTGAAATAACTCAATGTAAGTTAATAATCTACCAGAGGTGCCTAGCAAATCTACCCCATTTTCCCAATGTTTATAATCTTCGTTTGTATTTCATGCACACGCCGATGTCAAAAAACTTGGAACACATTTCGAGGGTTTCTCTAATTTTCGCCTATTTCTATCGGCGTTTTGGAAGGATAGCATTTCCTAGTGTTGACATAGGGGCTTGGGTAGGGAGTTAGTTTAGTAAACGTCGGGGTGAAAAGCCTGGCGCCTCAGGGAGTCAAGGACGGTTTGTTATTGTAACGGCCAAAGTAGCCGGTTACCTTTGCAATTTCCGAACGATTATCGCATCAAAGAAACTATGAATGCAGACACAGTCATAACTAGATTTGATCTTATAGAATTATGTAAATATCCGGTCGATGTTTTCTGCACATGTGTTTAACTGACCTATTAAATATCATTTAAGGTCTGTTTAGAGGTATTGCTAATATTGTTGACGAAATATGGTTTCATTTTTACTTTATTACATTACAAATACCTTCCAAGTGCATTAAATATTCAAATAAAAGGCTTTATATGAATAAAATATTTTCAGAATAATTGTTCGGGGGAAAAAGCAACATAATACTTTTTAATTGTTAGAAATAAACCGGTCAAATATTTTATGAAAAGGAAATAAATACAAAATCTCTAAACTATAATGATGTAAACAAAAACTTGTGTGTTCACATTGGTTGCATAATTTTTACATCAGTGATAAATTACCTTTACCGTTTCCGAGGACGGCAATGCATATTTGCCTTAAAAATTAATAAAATTATGAAATGGGGTTGGTATTTTAATTTCAGGAATGCGTGTACAAATCGTTACAGTTTATACAAACCAAAGTAAGACTTAAAAATGCAAGTGAAAATGTTTGATTCACTTTCACGACTGTCATGTTTATCAGAAAGACTTTTCTTTTCTCCATTTGTCAATGTATATTGCAGAGTTTTATTGTTTGTATGAATAATCACCAAATAAATTGATTTTAACAGATTAGAATGTGCACTTAAATATATACTCTTAAATGATTCTTGGTATTAAAATACTCAATTCTGATCATAATAACCTCAGTAACAACATGGCGTATGCTTCTACTTGATTTCAATCAAATGAGTAAATGAAAACAAATGTTATAGAAAGAGAGGGCTGTGTTAGATGTTGATGCGCTCAAATTTAGATTACAATAATGATGATGATGTAATAATAATAATAATAATAATAATAATAATAATAATAATAATAATAATAATAATAATAATAATAATAAGCTATTTTATCATGACTGCAACACAATCATTTATTCTATTTCCAATATAATTTCTTTATCGGAACTTGGAATAAACATTATCAAAAAGGAAAACAAACCAGATAGTGCCTTTTTCATCTGAATCGGCAACCATATTGCAGCATCCCTATTTCTCCTTTCCCCAAGCATGAATGGCGTCTCTCCGTTTAGTGGTATGAGCAAATTGGTTTAAATTGACATAAGTAGGGAGTGAATGCTGATAAATCCTCTACTGATCACGTTTAGTAATGAAGGGGGAAATTAAACTAATTTAGGATGCTGAAGATTGACAATGTCATTAGAGAAGAGGGGGATGCGAGCTCGGTATCATTTTTTCGTCAATAATGTGATTCTGTTATATATTTACAGGGAAAATTATGGTTTTATGTGAATAAGTTGATCATTGGCGAATGAAGTTGCACTGGATTTTTACAACAAATTAATAGAGAAAGATAAATGTTGTTTATTCGTGAATGCTTATATCTTATATAAACATTGATAAGTGTGAATGTTGTGAATGTTCAATTCTATTTAGCTGTACAATCATTTTACATCATATGTATTCTTGTATATATATTTACAATTCGGCCATTTGGCTGCGAAAGATATTGTAATTTTAAACCGTTTTAAATAAATGAATAAAAAGTAAATAAATGAAAACAACTTCAACAGATATGGTAAAAATAAATAAAAGTTATTATGTAAGTTTCATATGATGCAGTCATTCTGTACTTCTTAACAGACTACTGCGGCATCGGAATTGTTTTATTTTTAAGATGCCTCTTTTTTTCTTTTAAATAAAGCGAGGATCATAATTCATCTGTTACTTAAGCATGACTTAGGTAGGGAGTGAATAACGCATAACGGATTGAAGGTAAAATGTGTAACCTGCAAACATAACAAATATAACAGCTATGTCGGTATCATAATAAAATTGGCATAAATCCCGACTAGTATCGCTTGAGAGGAACAAAATACGATGTATACCAATATTTATATGAACGTTCAAATAAGAAGGGATGAGCCATATAGCCGCAAGAATTATCATAAATACATTATTAATTTTTCACCACATTCATTCATTATCTATTGTACACAGTGGTAGTGTCTGCCTCAGCAAGAACAACCCATTTTCCGAGTGACTTTTCAATCATTATTTATTCTACCCGCATGTAATATGCATTTTATAAATTGGATATGCAGACTGTGTATTGCACAGATGGGATTTGCGGAGTTGATGTCGGTACATGTATAGGGCGTTCGTCAATGGATAGACAATCATAGTCTTCGTGTACATCTAATCACAAAAACTGAACAACTATATTATTATCATAATCATGTATTTACCTATTTATGGTCCATTACAAATTTCAAGAAACTATTTATTATTTTTTTTTAATATTCTTGCCATTCCCATAGCACGCACCTAAATTTCATTAAAACTTCGACGTCAAATTTCTAGTTGGCTGTAACATTCGTAAAATATAAGTTGGAACGTGCTCCAAAAGTTGTTTTCCGGACTCGGTAATACGAATTATACTTATGGAAGTCTTCTTATCGAGTAAATTATTAAGTGATGTATAAAACATACAGTATTGCACAGATAAAATATATTCATAGACGGTAGTAAATACTATTCCCGATCGCTCGTGATATATCATTATTATAACTCGGCTCGCTCGTCAACACTATTTCATTCATGACGATAGTATGACTGTACAATATTGTGGTCGTGCCTACAGATGGAAGCTTTAATTGGATCAATTGTTGTTGTCACAACCGGACAATAATTTCCACTTGTGAGTAATTCGCATGCTGATCAACTTCAAGAATGATATTGACTTCAGGATAATGCAAAAATTCAAAATATTTAAGGTACTCATATCTATCATTTAATATACATGATATAATTTTCGCTTTGTTTGCCGTTATAATCTATGTCTATTCCGCAACAAGTAAATTATAAAATAAATTTTAAATACACCCATAACATTTAAAGACAAGTTGAACATTAATTAAACTTGGTCTGAAATTTGTATGCCAAATCACGGTTTGTGACATACATGGTCAAGAAATGGTGTAATGATCATTTCTGGTTTTCGTTTAATCCCTCCATAAACGTAATAAACCCTAACAACATATTGAAATTGACGTTTGAGAGATCATAATAAATCAAAAAAAAAAAAAAAAAGAACAATAAGATAAAGTGCCTTTTGAAACATAAACAATGAACAAAACATGGAAGCCACAGTCTTTGGATGTTTCGATATTTTAGATATATTTTGAAAAAAAAGTAAGAAATATGCTTTCTGTTTTTAATTTTTCTAATCATGCCACTTAAATCCGAGATGTTTTGGCATTGTACCGGAAATAATAAAACTTACTCTTACATGCACCGTGCGTTAGAGTAGCACGTCTGTGAAAATCCATAACCATCGACATGGTGACGGGATTGTGCGGGGCTCCTGGCGGGGTAGTCTGCCGCTGACACGACGCTGCTTGGCTGGGCAGGAAGGCCATGGTGGCTAGGTTATTCTCTCCAAACATATAGGCCAGAGAAATAGGTCGAGATGAGACGAGAGGTAGGGACAAGGTCCGCTGGTTCGAGTCCTTGCCGGGTTGTTGGGTCCGATGGCCGGAACAGGACCGTAAAGTTCACGATCAGAGTATGTAGCGGACGAACACTGTAGTTTGTCTTTCCGCTCTGTGCATGGGCAGCGGAGTGAGGGAACGATCGGTGCGGAGCGATGGACCGAGCGAGCTAGAGACATTCACCGGTGATCTCGTAGGAAAGTGATCCAACACAGCTACCTTCTCAACTGAAGCTAAATACCGTGACTGTGTCAATGAGTGGCACAATTGGAATAAAATCCTGTCATGCGGGGTGGCTCATAAAACAAGACCCCTATAATCGCCAGACCAGGTAAAAATCGATTGCAAGTTTAACCTCCTTTTCAAGCCCTCAAAAATTATTCGGAAATATTTTTCCACCTCCACTATGAATTTTGTATGAAGCATGTAGAGAGTAATACCATCAATCTGTTCACAAGTAGGGTAAAAGTGATTGGAAATCGTCCATCAAGTTACTGAATGAAGAAGAAGAAGATTTTGGAGCGCCTTGAATGGAAGGAGATACTATGAATGAGAATCTTCCCGTCTTGACACACGTTTTCCTTAGATCCAACCAACGAGAAATTATTACAATACAATAAAGTGTCTCACAACTTATGAAGTTAGCAGTGCGTAGCCTCGCCCGAAGTCCTCTCTAGTTTTCTTTAACTCCAGTAGCACATACACACAACATTACACAGACGCGAGTCACGGGCTTTTCCCCCACAAAGCGACTGTAGAATGAGGCTCTTAGTTTCGCTTAATCGAGTTGACTACGACCATGCCTGATTGGTCAATGGACGGTGCGCATCGCTACAGGCGAGTGGCTACGAAACGTGTGATAAGCCAATCAGCGGCTCGATTACACGAAGAAGTTTTTATGTGTGGGAGTGTCCCTCGCTCGAGTGGTGGTGGTTTGTAACACACGCTGGCTCGCTCCTGGCCTTATCCCCATACGGTCAGCTCTTCACTGATACCTTAGCCCCCACCGGGCTCCTATTGTTGCGTTTTACAACCACTTCAAGCCTCCTCTAACCTGCTAAATTATCACCCATCAACAACATACATCTAACACTCCAGAAGACAACTCTTTCAAAACATCACCCACTTCTTCCATTCTAGCTCGTTTTACACGACAAATTATACCCTTTTTCTATAAGACGCCCAATGTTCGTGGTTGTACTGAATAATGCTTATAAACCGCAGTCAGTGGCCAGTTGCATTCATCGATTTATTACTTGTGTTGTGACTTTTTAACTCTTTTCCCCATTTTATAAGAACAGAAGATGGAACAATAAGGCGCCCAAAACTTCCGTTTGGACACAATTCAGCGGTGGAAATGGCGTTTTTTTTCTGATCATTCCGACAATTATCGAGTCCACAGAAAGATTTTCGTAAACAACATTCCACCGGTTCAATTTTGTTAACTGGTTTTATTCGATAAATGAAATATAATCAGTCTTAGCACCGTTTTAATTGTTTGAATATATACCCAGACGATTCAAAGCATATATTCTTTTCTCAATGTCCTTTCATAGACTAGGACACATCGAATACGATTAAAGTTCCAAAGTAATGTACGAACTGGTAAAATTTGACTGGATAGCAAAACTTGCATGACAGCAATTATAATTTTACAGTCTTTAAGTAACAAGCTCCATGCTTAAGTCACTGTATTTCTGAGAAAGTATGCATAACATTTGACAGATATATTGTCAAATATGAAGAAATGCAATATGTTTAATTAAATCGAACGTCGATCAATCTTTCAATATCACTGCACATTCAATCTACTGCATATTGATCACAAAAAGTTCCTTGGTTCCATTGCAACCCAAAGTACTTTTATATTACTTTAGTAAACTTTGTTATTTTTAATCATGAACAATTTTATACACATTTGAATAAAGGAATGTTGTCGATACATCTTTCATCAATTCATATTTCAAATAATTTACTGTGTCATGATAATAAAAAAATTGGTACATGCGATCACCATAGAAAAAAAATGTATTTGCAATTTACAATACCAAAGAGATAAAACAATATAAAACATATCGCATGAATCCGCTTTAATCATCAAAAGTGTTATAATAGAATTTGTACAGTGACAGTTTATACCACTTACAATACACACGAAATATGTTTGTTTTCACATTTAAAAATATTTGTATATATTTTAGGTGAGAATGGCGACGTAGAACATTGAATATGACTTGCTAGTTTTTAAAGCAATTAATTCACATAAAATATTTTTCCAAAGAATCGACATGATATGAAGTATATTGTTGCTTTTTGTCATTTGTTTTAAACCAGGGCAAAAAGCGCGGGGAGAGTAGGACTATAATAATCACCCACCATAATGATATGAAAGATAAGAAGGGGGAAAGCGAGCAATATTGCTTTTGTTTTAATTACTAGGCGATCCCATCAGCTGCTTATATATAGCAAGCCGCCTTTTGGGAAAAAAATGATATGAAAAAAGAGCAGTCAGAAATTCGCGATCTTTTCGACATGACGAGCCGAGGTTTGCCTGCCGAGACGTTCGGCATGGCCTCCCATGCATGCCCCGCTCACTGGTCGCTATCACATTCTAAACCCTAATTATGTTCCTCTTCTTCTTTCTCTCATACCACTCTCTTTTTGTCTTTAAATTTGCTTAAAGGTCGGGGAGTTATAAATCTATCATTAGCATAATTTAGATAATCGGGTAGGAAATGATGATCTGAGGAAGACAATATGGCAGGAAGGGATCGGGAAAGGGTGAACAAATGTTTGAATAAACGCCTAGGAATGACAGTGATGCGAAAGAAAATATAATTTATTGCTTTTATAAATGTCGTTCTGAAACTCGTTTCATATTACCACAAGCATATCGTGTTAACGACACCAGTTATGTTTGTTTATAATTCCTTGTGCTAATGTAAGACTCGAATATTGTAATACGATTTCAATACCATTTTGATATACATCTGGACATATTCATTTTGTAGGCAAGGACAAAATAAATTTTAGTATTGGTTATTTTAGTTAACTATTATTTTTTTTTAATGTCAAAGTTATCATGAAGTTAATTTGAAACTTCGTTTAAAGAGGTCACAAACTGATAAACGAAAAGGTATCACTTTATTGGGCCGCAATTATTATACACAAATATTTCACACACATTTTAATCTCTATACATTGTAGAAATGCAGCATTAAAGTTACAACCGTAAAGAAATGAAAAATAAATCTTTTCTTTTATTTAAATGTCCGTAATCATGGCAAATGAAAGCATTTTGTTTATCATTCCGACCGTCATGACCGTGCAAAAATAGTTAATTTGAATATTTATTAATATGTATACATGACCTGGATTAACACACTGTCTTCTTTAATTAATATTACCATAAATTAAGATATTTTTGTATGAAGGGGCTGCAAATGTATTTTTGGGTGTAGTATATAACTGTTCTAAATGTTTGTAATTATCTTGTTTGTATAGGTTTATTCCAATTTCATTATGTTATTACTTTCACCGGGATTTTTTCGCACTGTATTTTGTATTGTACAAAAAAGCAATTCCATTGATATTCATATTTTTGATGAGTGCGATGCAACAAATCAATAAATAAAGAATTATGTGTAGTTTTATGCCCCACTTTGTTCAATTATCACAATCATTATTTACTTGCTGTAGGTGTCCTACAATATTGTCAACTATACCAAAGTCGTCAACAACTAAGGCTTACATTTACACTCCACAAAACCTTTTTGACTCTTTAGCCAAATACAGTCCCCACTCTCGCCTTGAATGGATGTAGTAGATACAAGCTCTCCCTACGAACTAGAAGTAGCCCAGGATTTCCCAGTACCCCCCCCCCCCTCCTTGAAAGTAATGTAATGAAAGTAATGGCTATGTTTACTTGTTTTTTTTGGGGGGGGGGGTTGACAAAAAATTATTCTAAGAGTAACTAAGTAATTGGTATGTATATACTTGGTGGGTTTTTTTTTGGGGGGGGGGGGTTGAAAAAATTATTCTAAGAGTAACTAAGTAATGGCTATATTTTTTTGGGGGGGATGAAAAAGGATTATTGTGTGGAAATGAACCGCCCCCTCCCAATAGCGCGGAGCTGGATCCGCCTCTAGAGCCAGTGTAGAGATCAAATGTGTAGGCAGCGGGATGAGAATTGAAGATTGGCGGGAACGAGCTAATAACGGCACGACAGGACGGGGCAACTTGCCGCGCTTTCCCCCATCCCGTGGTCATCAAATATTAAAGCCAGAGCAGCCATGCAGAACTGTCATTTCGGAGCATCTAAAAGACTGATGGGAGCCATTGCCAGTGAATGAGAGATGGTGGAGGGAGGGATGGAGGGATGGAGGGATGAAGAGATGGGTGGAGAGTCGGGGAAAAGAATGGAGACATATGATGATGGAGAGAAAGAAAGAAAAATATGCAAATGATTACTTAGAAAACAAAGGACACGAAGGAGGAGATGGAAGAGAAGAGCAAATATTGAAAAATAAATCGAATGATACAAAAATAGGTAAAGATAGGAAACAGTAGATCAAAAGAGAGATATATTGTGAAGAAGGAGAGAGAAGAAGGATGAGAAGAAGAAGGAGAGAGAAGAAGAAGAAGAAGAAGAAGAAGAATAAGAAGAAGAAGAAGAAGAAGAAGAAGAAGAAGAAGAAGAAGAAGAAAAAGAAGAAGAAGATGAAGAAGAAGAAGAAGAAGAAGAAGAAGAAGAAGAAGAAGAAGAAGAAAAAGAAGAAGAAGAAGAGAGTAGGGCGGAAAGGAGACAAAAACGACATGTCGTTTGCCATTTCAACGAAGTCATAAGGAGAAAAATGTTACATAGATAAAAGCTAGATATTTTTAAAAAAAACCGGAACCACTTGAAGCATGCAAAATATAAATGCCAATAATTGAATTTTTTCATATGAATTAATGATTTCGTTCCTATTACGACTCCCTTTTAAACTTTAGATACTTTAGGGATACATAACATTATTTTAAGATTTTGCCACTTCGATCTAATGCTTATCTAGGGAAGATGTAGAAGTACTATATACAATCTTAATCCTCCTAATAAGACTTTCTTCATGAAAAAAAGAGAAAACGCAAGTATAAAAAATAATGACTTGCAACTTACATTGACAATACTACATTAACAGTTTGGTAGTTGTTCTTTCTGAAAAGTCATTAAAATCTACGTCAGATGTAGAACTACCACATGACTGGTATTACTTTTAAGACCAAAAATGTCTTCTGCAAATCAAATTTAGGTCAAAGCATTATCTTAGACTAATTAATTTAAAAAAAAGCCTCTTATAAGCCTCTTATAATTAAAATTATATTCCATTTTGTCAAAATCCCTAAAATCTACGTTAGATGTAGAAACATCGGTATCAACACCAAGTGAACTGTTTGTATTTTATGCGCATTATTTTCAGTTTATTTTTGTTATGGTTTTGATGGAATTAGATTTTAGAAATTAATACAAGGGTTTCAAAAGTTTAATGCACAATAGCAGATGACTTTAAAAGATTATACACCCCGATGCGATGACCAGTGGAAACTATAAACATGATGCTTATCATACGTACAAGAGAGTGGACCGGTATATAACAATTTACAGAATAATATTATGTAGAATAGTTTTGAACTGTGCAACCTGTTTATATTTAGCAGCGAAATACAGGTATTTAAATCTAGATTTGATCGTAATGATAAGGAGCCATAAAATTATAAATCGAGTAATATTTCATTTTTAACATCATAAGTATGAAGGGCAAAAATGCTTTACACATATTCATGTTTACTAAGTTATTTAGCACGTAAACGAAGGTAATGGTATAACATTCAGTAATTAGAAAGATGGTTATAAATCTTCACGTTGCCGAGTCAATATTGTGCAAGTAAATGGCGTGACAAGTTAAAATGAAGAGCAAAAATGATGTCCAATCAACCCTTAAATCTCCAATATCCTTCGCTCGTTGTCTTCTGATCGTGTTTGACATCTGGTTTAGAGATTACAGTTTGATTAGAATTTGACGAGTGATATCCATATTATTTGATCCGTCATAATTACGGATGCTTTTTGCCCATTTTTGGATATATTTGGTGGCGATTTTATTTCGTTTTTGTTTACAGTTTACCCACTTGTGACGGCCTAATCCGCTTCATTATATGACTGTATGGTTTTGAGTTCCATGCTCGTGCTAAGAAGATGATTTCTATTTATTTATTTATTTATTAATGATGATGATGATGATGATGACGATGATGATGATGATGAGGATAATGATGATGATGATAATAATGATGATGATGATGATGATGATGATGATGATAATGATGACGATGATGGTGACATTGAGTATGATGGAAATGATACTGATGATAATGAGCATGATGATGGTGGTTATGGTGGTGGTGGTGGTGGTGGTGGCGAAGATGATGATGGTCATGATGGTGATGATGAGCAGGACAAAGATGTGGAAAAGGAGGAGGAAAATGGTGACGGTGGTGGTGATGATGACAACGCTAATGGCTGCATCTGCTGAAAATGATGATGATGATGATGATGATGATGATTTCGAGATATATGAGAGCAAAAATAATGTTTACAGACTAGTATAAATGGCATACTATTATCTTATCAAAAGTTCTATTCAACTAACCCTCAAACTCATGCCTTTACTCGCAATTCCTACCCTGATGTATAGAATCGGTATAATAGCGTTTAACACCACCAGACCAATACCCTCTTCCTCCTAAGAAAGCAGGACGGTTCCTCTCCCTTTAAGAACCCCGTCTGAAGCCAAGCACAACGTCAAGGCTCGATGATCATGGAATTAAAAATCCAGAGAGACAGACCAAATCATCATCAACGTCAAAGAAAACACGACACACTGAGACACCTTACAAAGCAACCAGCTCAGGCTAAATGAGAGGTATGAATGGTAAGAAAAACAAGCATCGAAGACAGAAATATAGCAGACTAGAATTTAGGATTGGGAAAACAGAAAATGACAGAGAGGGAATAATAATAATAATAATAATACACGGCTTTTATAAGGGAAAGGGGGAGATATAGAGTTAAGAAAGAAATAGATGCAAATCAAGATGTTAGGAATATTTACGAACATTAACTCTAAATGCTGAGTAAAATTAAATTTAATATTGAGCAAAAAAAACCCAGGTAATGCATCTTTGTTTGGTTTAAATTATAAAAATTTTGCACAATATTAGGTAAAATCTTTTAATTTTTACAATGCATACATTCTACTGAAACGGGCCTGTTCCCATTTTAGACATTTTAGATATGCTAAACAAATAAGAATATTGAACACTGTTAAATGTTAATTAAGAGTATATAAGTAAACATATACGTTTCCTTTTAATCATGAGCTATCTGCCGCGCGTAAATCATTCTCCCTGCTAAGACAAGCAAATTATTAGCCGGGTTGTTCCTTAAACTTGCACCACAAAACCCCCAAGAATTATTCGTATTTCATTCCATCGTGGAGCGGGTTCTGTGTAGGCATTCCCGAGGCAGTCTGCATTGCAACAGGGGCAAAAAAGACAGCGGCAATGAAATGATATGCAGCCCCTATTACCGCCGTCCTCGTTCGAGTTCATTCAAAATTGATAAGTCATTTAAATTCAATGTTCGCTCAACAAGCGTTCTCTAATTATGCAAATAAGGAAGCTTCCCAATTCAACCCGACGATGTGATATTCTCTAGCGGAGACTCCTCGGTTACCCAACGGGTCCCTAGCGGCTACGTGATGGACATGTCGGTGCCTTCCTAATAGGAAAGAATTTCTATCATTCGCTCTCCTCTTTGACTTCCTTTTCATTTCCTATTATATATTGCCTTTAGGTTTCCTTCAATTTTTCTCATCGAATTCCTTTAAAAGCTTGTTATTTTTTTGTTAGTGATTTTCTTCCTCTGTCATTCCAACATTTTGTGGTTTTTTTTACAGTGCCGTCATCATTATCATCATCGTCGTCGACGTCGTTGCTTTTCTTTCGTGTTTTTTTTCAATATCAATTTAGCATTTCGGTTCTTAGAGTGCCGTCATCGTTATCGTCTTTTTTTCCTAAAAAAAATTCCCTTACTTCCATTTTTTATTTTCTAATTATTGTTTTTCGCCATATATTGTTATTGACATTATTTTATCATCAACATTTTATTTCATCTGTCAAGTCTGTGTACTATAAAAATTAGCAAGATGTTTCTATCCTTTGGTTCCATATTCGCCATTTTCCTCACTCAGAAAGTTCAGATAATTTCCATTTATGGACTGTCAGTTGTATATGTCTTCATGATCTATTCAGACAAATGGTGCCGTTCAAAATGTATATTTTATCAATTGTGATTTTATTGATTTTGCCGATTAATTATTCACAAAGTGTTTTATAGGTTACCACTTTATGACATTGCTTTGCATCAGTCATGCGTATTGTGCAATATAACTTATCGATTTCCACATTGACTTTATGACTTTACAATTTTGAGATTTTATTAAATAGGATTTACGAAACATAATGGACCTTTCGGGTATCTGGTTACGAGGGACAATTAAGAGGGAGAGGGTGAATGCAATAGGGACATTTCCCTACGTGTATTCTGCCACGCAGACTTTGCACAAAATTCATATTATGCAAAATGGGATGTTCGCACTTAAATGAATTGGTCTGCGACCTCATAACTCGACACATAATTATTGTGGTTCATTAGATGTGAATTTCAAGAATATCATTAATAAAGGTAAGCATACAGTCTAAAAGTGTTCATTTCTTCTTCTATTCCTCACAAGTGCACTTTAAAGGCCAATATAATCTCTTTCTTTCATCTTAGCTCAAGTTGGGCTGTCGATGAAAAAAAAATTCGGCATCCAAAATGATCTGACAAAGTCTCCTCAAAGCCGCATTATTAAAACGACTCTCCTTGTTAGCATCATCACCCATCATCAAACACGGCCCTCATAGACTCGGTCCCAGAAGGTCCTGTCACACATGAGCATTTATAGCCAGCGTATGTCTAGCATAAGAAATCATTGTGCACAGAACACACAGGAGAGACTATCGGGTGACGCTTCCATGCCGAACGCAAGCCGAACGAACTCGACGTCCGTAAAACATCTATCCTACTCATTTCTGTACACAAGAAGCGCATCTTTTATTTCATATACGCTAAGGATATGTTATAAATAAATGCAAACGTGTAGTTGGGCTTTAAATACAGATGTGGGACTGACCCTAAACTTCGTGAAACATGCATGGCAAAACCGTGTCGTTGCCGGGCTGGGCTTGTAACGATATGCTGTGCTCTGTTACGCAGCCTGCCATGCTTGCCAAGCGGGTAAAGGGGGAGCAACGGAGAGGCGCCAAAAATAACAGGGGTTGTGCATTTTGAATGCGTGTATTTATTATGCCGCCAAGAGTGACTTGAGTTGTGGTTGGGATGAGCCGAAAGACGGGTGCTACGGGGGCGATGAATGTGAGAGGGTATGGCAGTGACAGAGTGAAAATAAATCATAAGAAAAAAAACCCGGCATATATGAGTGGAAATAGATTTGCAGAATGAAAGTAAACTAGTAAATTGATTATGAAGTTACTACATGTACTAGGACACTGTGTTCGACCAATAAAACATGTTTTATTGATAGGAGAGTGGACACAGCGAAGAAATTATAATTTGAAGACACAATGAAAACATAAATTAAAATGGGTGAAAATAAGAAACGACGAGTGGCAATATATCGCTGGTATGGAAGCATCATCATATTCATAACAAACAATTTTCGCTTCAAATGTATAACTTTCCGACAGGCGGAAGGCGGAGTCGAAATGCATCCGCCGATTAATATGAATTTCGAAGTGGGTTGAATAATAAGCTGATATCAAAGTTATACTGTTGACTGAAGAGAGAAGGAAAGAAAACCTGAAGAGGAGGAGGGGGGGGGGGCGTAGAAAAATTTGTTCCTGAGTTTCCTACTCCTGAATCTCCACCACTGCATCATCCAACAAGAATATACACTGCCTGCCCGGTTACAGCATAAATATTGCAGTGGCGCACCGCGCGTATTGCCGCGGGAAACTATATGTGAGGACCGGCCAGAGCCCTCCTCTAGAAAAGGGGGATGGCGACTTTAAGGAGGACACGAACCGCTAAGCGCGAAAATGCTCCCAACACCCGATGAGGCATCGAAATTCGCACCTCATGACCATCCCTTGGTGACCCACGAAGACGAGAAAACAATCTTGAGCGCGACAAAGCGATGAGAAGGAGAGGATAGGCAGGGTTGATAGAGTGATAGGGGTGAGAGAGGGTTCCGAGGGGTCGGGAGTGAGCCTAAAATGAAGAGTCGAACGAGATTGAGTGATTGAGAGATAAATGGAAAATAAAAGAAGGAAAAAGAAAGAAAGAAATAGTGGTCGGGAGGTGAGCCTGAAATGAAGAGTTAAAAGTAAAAAACGAGAGGGGTGATTTATAAATGAAAGGAAAGGAAGGGAAAAGAGAAAGAATGCGAATAAAAAAGAGGAAAAGACGGACCGAAAATGTGATAGAGAGATTCAGACATCATGGCAAAGTCCCATTTTTGGGTGAGTTAGTAAGGCAGTGTTTGTATGTATGCGTTTGTGTGTGTGTATATGTGTGTGTGTTGTACGATAGGTAATAGAGAGGAAGAAAGAGAGAGGGGGAGAAGAAACACTAAGGGGGAGTTGTTCAAAAGTTGCAATTGATCGCAAGTTGCAGTTGATCGGAATGTGCCAATCAAAATCATTGTCCCAAGCGCGTCTTGTTGAATGCGCATACCGTGCGCGAATGAAAATGCGCATTATAATTTTCAAAGTTGCAGTAGATTTGCAGTTGATTTTGAGCAACACCCTCTAAGTAATGTAAGGACAGTGGTACATGCAGAAATGGGGATATTGGAGAAAACTGCGTTTAAAATATATCGATAATAAAAAATAAATGGATATATTGGTTATAGACATAAAGGAAATACTTTCTTCAAAACAACTTTTCATATCGAAAGACAGCAGGAAATGGTGAAATGTAACAAGAAAAGTAACACAAAATGTCATAGAAAGTATATGAAGTATAAAGGTTAAATTATGGCAAGAAAGCAAATGATAAACGAGTGATAAACTTGGAGATAAAGGCAATGAGAGAAAGAAAAATGAGCCCCTTAATTTTCTGTACATGTATTCTTATCACCCACCCGTATCTGTTACCCCTTAAATCTTGCAGCATCACTCACACGCGTGAAGGTAGAACGTCTCCAACAAACGATCAGGGAAGAGCAGAGGAAATATTCATCACATACCCGATGTCATGAATAGATTCCGACTTGTAAAGATAATGCAGGTTTGTGAATTAATGATAGATGTTTCACAACATTTGTGATGCCAGCGTGACCAGAGGATACAAACCAGAACGCATTAATACGATGTCGTGAGGTAATACAGAGCACAGATTTTCGACCAATATTTTTTTTTCTTTAGAAATTACGCCATGATAATTTAATTATGTCCATGAGTAGCATTGCAGAAAACTAAATCAAATGAGGATTGTATCCTTTTTTTTTCAACATTGAATACTAAACGTGGCAATGAATTACACATATATTAAAAAGGAAACAATTTTTGTAACATTGGACATGTTTAAGAAAAAATAACAAAAATGTTTTCCCATGGTGATGTACGATTGAATACTTCAGATGAGACATTCTAAAAGTTTAATATAGCTATGAGGTACAGATATCAAATTCGTGTTTTTCTTTGACTATCACAAAAACTTGGAAAATATAATGAGCTTGTACGTAGCTACATAAATAATTATATTTCCTGCCTGGAAATTTCGTGATTGGTGTATTTATGAATTTTGCAATATTTGAATATACCTTTTCTCGAAGATATTGAGAAGATGATTGAGCTTTATTCTTCCGTCTCTTCGTATCATCCCTATCATATACGGCATATAGTGCAGACAATTTCTCCAGCACATGCACTTTTAGGTGATGAAGTCTCAAGTCTAATTCTGGCTCCAAAATGTGTTATCATCATCTCCGTGAGACGGACGAAGATGGTATTAACATGAACTATTTCACGTAAGACGAAATATGGTAATAGCATTTACGATTTCACAGTCAGTGGATGGTGTAATATTGGCGTTACGACGTGGGACGGTAATAACCTAGCAGAAAATGTCTTTCTCTTCATTGTATTTTCTCGCTTCCATCGGTAGCCAGAGAGCTTGAAAAGCGATTCGGAGGACCTTAATAAACCCGGGAGACTTTCATATACAGTATCAAATGAAAAACATAATAGAAATTCCCAGAAGTTATCAAACATAACCTTGATGTATTAATTGTGATTTAAGTAATTGCGCTTTAAGTACTATTGGGAGAAGATAATTATTTAAGAAATTATGTATTGCTTATTCTCTGAACATTGATAATTGTGTGGATTCTGTGTAGACATGACTACTGATACTTTTAAATCGTATATTGTTCAATAATAATTAACAAGCAAAGGGAAGAATTGGAATATTTTAAACCAAGTATCAAACTATATAAAGCTACTATCCCAGATCCATATTTTGAAGAACAAAACGACATCATAAATCAACAAAATTAAAAAAAAATAAAAAAAATAAAAAAAAAAAGAAAAAAAAAAACCAAAAAGATAAAAAAAAAAAAAAAAAAAAAAATAAAAAAAAAAAACAAATAGAAAAAAAAAAAATTAAAAAAAAAAAAAATTTTTATGTGATATTGCACCCAGAATACTACACTCACTTCGTCCCCTTAAAAGTTAACCCCTCCCCGACCCCTTCCCCGACCGCTATCTCCCCCGGCTGGTGACTGCGGCATCTATCCCAATACCTTTTATTGTAACGGATGAGTAAGAATATTTCCGCTTCTTTGTTTTCTGCTTTTCATCCGTAATATCGGCGGCTTCCCGAAGACCTTGAACCGTTTTCATCAAAAAGTCAAGTTAAAATTACTCCTTGTAATTTGTCCCCCTTTCATTCAGTGATGTGAGTGGATAAAAAGATAATTTGGTATAGGTACCAATCACACCCATGGAGAGGGGGCATCGTATACCGACGACGAACGAATAATCAGTGATAATACATTACGTTTCTTTACGGTCAAGGATTGGTCGGTCTGTGGTTGGTCTATGATTTGTGCGATGGTGTGAACGAGATGTTTATGCAACGGATAATGAATAGTGTTTGGTGGTTGGTTTTGATGTTATGATATCAAATTAATCTGATATATAAAGTTTGATATGATTGCGTTATTTTGTGGAAAAAAATCAATCATCTGAAAATTGTCCGAACTTATATTAATTAGCAATGATTATGTTTTTACATACGAATTACCATCAGCAAGTTGTGGTTATCTGTTTATAATTTTAAAAAGTGATTTGTTCGATGTTTAACAAATATTAGATTATTCTATATATTTGAAAACATTTCCAATAAATATTTAAAGTACTCTTGAAATCTAAGTAAGATGTTAAGTTAGCGTCATCTAAAAGTCTTTCCTCCCGGTTTTCCTCTTCCTGCATGTAACGTATTCCAAATTTTATAAACGTTAGATAAGCGTTGGCTCTAAACTACATTGTAATTGACGCCAATGAACCTCTCGTCATGGGGCTCTTGGTGTGACATTTATGTTAAAAATATCACAAAATATATTTGTGGTCAATGGAATACTCTACTGACAATTTCCTATAGACGTTCGGTCTTATTGTCTATATTTTAAATGAAAGATTTTCTCATTTTATCCTACATGTTTGTGTAGAATGTGCAATTTTTGAAGTTTCATGTTTTCTTTTATTATATGCGATAGATTTGCTAGGATTTTTATTAAAAGAATTGGGTCAAAATTGTCAGGGTCTTACAAAAGCGATTAATAATAGACAAATTGATACACTAGCTATCCGAGATGGACAGGGATATCAACCAACTGGTATACCAATTGTCTTCGCTAAATGTGACAGACAAAAACGGCAGCATTATCTTCCCAATTTTGACGAGAAAATGTATCTGATAATGTCCACTTTACCCGCTTCAGACAGGATTATAGGACTATCAAAACCTGATGGTCTTAAACAGGTGGTATCAACTAAAAGCCAATCGTGTATCCTACCGAGACCTCTGTTGATGTGACGAATCTTGTGGCGTGTAATTCATTCCACAATCGGCCTCTCCTGCTAAATCGCGGCTTCGAAAGTAACCCTTTTTGGCGCTTATTTTAGAAGATCCGGCTAAAAAGCCCTCATGATGAGCAAAACAGAAGGGCTTCTTAATTACATTTTTGTTGAAGCTGCTTTTCTGGCGCTTTATATCACAATAATACTCCCAGTACGTCATTTGATCGGGGCATTAGCCCTGCTCCTACGGACCCTCGCGGTTTGGGGGTAACGGGAGACTAAAGCGAGGCCTTTTGGGAGAGGAGGGGGTATAAGCTCCCATCTTAGGCGTATAGCAAAAAAGTTAAATCCAACGATTTAGAGGATATTTATTTCCTTCTTACTGTCTTCAGTGCAAATGCTTGGGATAAGGGAGGGGAGATGATAATTGAATTCTGAGATGCTTGTTTTAATCCATGTAGATAAAATCATAGATACAAGGCACATCCTTATTGATACAAATACAGAATTTGAAGAGAGAGAGAGAGAGAGATACAAATGCAACAGAATCGGCTGGATAGTCCACGTTTAGTTATTCCAATCACTATATATACCACTGGTTTTCCATGGGATCTGAAAAAGAGTAGACATTGACAAAGTTCATACACATCTAATTCTATCTCATCAAAATATTCAAAACTTTGTATGAGGCGATTATAGAATTTTACAATTATTCTGATTACAGAATTTGTTTGTTTTATTTGTTTTATTTCCGTCATAAAAGAAAACACAACAAATACAAAAAATGGAAACTATACACAATGTACAAAATAAAATAAAGATTATTGTATGAGTATTATGAATAATGTAGTTGTTTGAATAATTCTTCAATATGTAAATTCAAATTTCTGTAGCTCTCATTTGAAAGTAGGTATTAAAATCTGGTACTTCGAGGGACGGGACACTAAACTCGAAAGCAGAAGATAATAACGAGATAATATGAATCTCATTCGTCCCACCGGGAGGCTCGTATAACCCGATACCTTCTGCGTGGTGGCGAAACAAAACAGGTTGCCTTATTAGATAGGAGGGGACAGAGATACTGGTAAAGACATGGAGAGAGGGAGAGAAATAGAGAGAGAGAGACAGAGAGATGAACATAAAGGAGATATGCATGGTTAGAGAGAAAGAGGGAGAGAGAGAGAGAGAGGGAAAGAGANTCTCATTCGTCCCACCGGGAGGCTCGTATAACCCGATACCTTCTGCGTGGTGGCGAAACAAAACAGGTTGCCTTATTAGATAGGAGGGGACAGAGGTAGTGGTAGAGACAGGAGAGAAGAGAGAGAGAGAAAGAGAGAGAGATAGAGAGAGATGGGGGCGAGGCAGAGAGGGAGGGGAGAAGGGGAGGTCGTAGGTTCATATCTACGGCAGAAAGCACACTAGATGACAACAAGAGAGAAAATTAAGGAAGTCATAAAGATGAAGAGAGAGAAGGAGAGAAAGAACGTCCAAGAAAGAGAGAGAGAGAGAGAGAGAGACAGAGAGAGAATGTCCATAAAAAGAAGATAGATAAGTGAGAATGTACAGATCGTAATAGAGCGTACTTTTCAGGGAAAACTTTGTCAAACCAGTTTTGTCGCAGAAGTAAGCGTTTGTATTAAACTAACACTATTTATCTACAATCACTTTATCTTTTTTGTTATTATTCCTTTCCTTATTCTCCCCCTCATTCTTCTCATCTTCTTCTTTCATTATGTTTTTTTCCTCCTTTTCGTCTCACTCTCATCTACTTCATTTCCTTTTCTCTCTTCTTTTCCCTCTCCTTCTCTATTCTTGTTCTCTAAGTGTCATAGTACTCGATCAGACAAGCATAAGCTTAGTTTCCATCGTTCTACATGGTCTAAAAGTCGCTTATTGGAAAGAAGCTCTAGTAGCTCAAACCAAAAGATCAGGTATTATGTTAGTGACTCGTTCAAGCCGTTTCGATGCGGCCGAAAGGTTCTCCCTTTTCAATGGCAACACCACTTGGACGACTCGACAGCTTCGGAGTCAGCGAAACGAATTAGGGCACTGGTTCGACAGATTCAGACAGCTTCAAGCCCAATCAATATCAAACACCACACCAGGTTCACGTCAACAAAAGAGTAATTAAGTTTTCATTCAGGACAAGCTTAAGATGAGATAAACACATGCTAGTGATATGTCATCCTGGGCTTCTTCAATTTCATCCTCATTTTCTTTCCTTTATCCTCATTTTCTTTCTTTTATGGCCGATTTTACGTCAAATTCAAACGTCTTGGGATAATGCTTCCCAGATAATGGATGATTTTATGAGAATGAGGACATATACCATGTTACTATTAAGCGTTGACTCTGATAAAGTTGGGCTAAAAATCGAATAGATAGTTTTTAGAAATGTATAATGATATCATCTTGTTAAGTAATCTGTGAACAACGCTGTTAGCAATAATACCAGTCAACTATAATAGTAAGCATGGTAAGTACTATCAATAAAGATAAGAGGTGGTATAAGAATAAATCAAAGTTGTGCTGGGTATTTTCCTCGATACGATGTATTGAAAAGAACCTGGCGTAAGATTTTTTGTTATTTTAAAGTTTTGAACAGTTCAAAACATAACAACTGAATGAATAAGGAAATGTATCGAGGAGTAAATGGTCGACAAAGAGTAATATAACAATATAAGCGTAAGGGGTGATTGAACATAAACAGATAAACGAATATACATAAATAAATAAATAGATCAATAACCAAATCAATTAAAGAATTGATTGTATATGTCATGATGATCACAGGAATCTTTGGTATTCGTCCTCTTTATAACCCTATTATTAGATGTCATTTTTAAAGCGCTGAGATAAACTTTTAGCTCGATTGGCTTTTTTCCCAACCCAAAACTGTTTAACTTGCTTTAGACCATTTGTTTACTCTTAATGATTTGTATTGATAAGCTATAAAGTTAAACAATAACGTGTCCTTGTAATATTTTGCATGTGCTGAGCAAATTCAAACACCGTGAAAATGACAGCAGTGATTATTGAACAAATCTATTTCGGTTGTTCGTGATATAATACATTTTAATTGACATTAGCCTGAAAAATACGTTGAACCATGACAATCGTTTTTTGTCTAAAATTATGTGACATTTTGATGTCTCACTCGTCAACGCCCACTCAACTCTCGTTTTGTTCAAAGAGAAAAGATAAAAATGGTCAATGAGAATAGTTGAATGGAAATCAAATCTTTGGTTATAAAAGTCATTGATTTGAGACCAATTTGGCTAAAAAGAGTTTATCTCACCACCACCCTCTTCTGCTCTGTCCCTCGCTCACCTTCAAGCTTGCACTATGTGAAGATATATTTTATGAATTCCACAATCAGGATTAGTAATTATTGAAAAGATATAGATCTCTCATGAAAATGAATGTATATACATGTATATTTCTCATTGTCAATGCGATATTAATGATTGTCCTTTGGAAACGTCTTTCTTTATTAATTGCTTGTCAGCTCCCCGGGAAGATGGGGCCCCAATGCCCCCCCCCCCCTCCTCTTTTTATCTCACAGTGCACGCGTAGGCATTTTTTGTAAATCTATTCGCCTGTAAAAATGTTTGTATAATTTCCTAATATTTAGATACTTTTAAAAGATTTCACATAAAATGTATAAACATGATTTTGTTTCACAATCTGCAACTGATTTAAAATACCAGAATACAAGATATGAATGCAGAGAATAATGGAATTTACATCGAAATTACGACCAGAGTTGGGTATATTTGAGCGAATTATATCATATTTCAATACCCTTTTAAATTTTACGTCACACGTTAGAATATGAATATACTTCACAATACTTCAACCCTCGCTGAGTTATGACACCAATGAGCATGAAGTAATAGTATTAAGTCCCCTAATATTTGTAACGTACCACTTTTTAAAGTGTCAAAGTAGTAAAATCGTATATCATAGGAGTGCATCTGGATAGTATATAAATTTAGTATACAAATTAATATCCAGACAAATACATTAATAAGGAGAACCTTAAAATGTACCCGACCACACACAGACACATATGTGAAATACCCTTTAGGTAGCTGAGGCAAATAAATACAAACAGACATCAAAACAAGCAAACAAGTTATTGAATGCAGAGCAATTTTATTTATTCATAATCCATTGATAAAAACATAACTATACCTCATAAAAAAGATTCGGAAACTGGTCGGGGTACTTTATGGCAATTATTGATCTTTTATAGCATAATTACTATTCATCGGTTCCATTTATAGTTGGAATTAAATTTTGAAACAAATATATTAAAGAGAATCACTAAACTTGATTTTAGACAATTTCGAGTAAAGGAGCGGGCTGCAGGCTTAGATTCTCTTCTTTTTTAATGTTAGCATGGATTGCCAAATGTAGATTGCTTTTTTTCCTCTCCTCTAGTCTTTTGAGATAGTTCACGGTATGACAAACCCAAAATATCGCATGATATTGAAAACATCATGTAGAATAATCATGATTATTAACGTTTTCTTTTTCTCTAACTCTGTGTATTGTTTCCTTTTCTACCTTGTGCAGCTCTACCCCAGCAAGTTTTTTTTCCCCCAAAGATGACTCTATTTTGTCCAATGAATTTGGATTACCACTTCAGAACATTTTTTTTTTAGATTGCTGGGGGGGGGGGGGGTGAAACAACGCACACACAAACACACACGAACACACATACCAGCACATGCTTTCTCATACGCTTACACACATACACACCAACTTGTCAAAACAATAGATTTTTCTTCTGCCAGTCTTCCAGACTATCTGTAATATGAAAAAGGAATCATTTGAGAGCAAAATATTCCATGTTGTTATTTTTTTCAAAGTTCTTCTTTCTATCAACATAGTTTACAACTAGAGCGCAATTACTGTACTTCAATTAACTTTAATTAAGTTGTGATGATTTTGACATTAGAATATAGGTCAGGGATTGACATACGATTACCACATGCCGCGTTGCTTTTCAGTTAGCTTATATCCCACCAAGAATAAAAGGATTTGAGGGATCATAGTCAGGCAAATGAAATTGATAGAGAGAGTATTGATATCTACAATACGAGATCAAGAAACATTTATTCCGACATCAGAGCAATTTGAAAATCGTTCCCGTGCTGTTAAAAGCCATCCCGAACATTACATAGCTAATAATGATGACAGTGAGGACTATAAGAGCGGAAAAGGTAGAAAGAAAAATTAGAGTTCACCCCGCCGTATGCACTTTTGAGAAACGATTTCTAGTCCTTAGTGTCCCGGCACAGTCTTATGAAAATTTAGCCTCATTAGATTTCTTTACCGTTTTTAAATGGCCTATGAAATTACGATAATTATTGCTATTGTAAACTTGGCTTTCTGTTTAGGGTCGGGGTTTTATTTGAGACGAACAAAAGAGTGGTTATTTTTATTATGAGTATAAAAAAAAGTTTGTTTCTTAAAAACAGGAACATTTGTTGCGGTTGCAGACGGCAATTCATTAATCTCGTATTCTCGTTTTGCTGCTATCATCGAGCACGCAGCTCGAAATGAAAACGTGTGATGTTATCAAAGGTAATTGGTCTATTTTCACGGATTTAGAACTCAAATTCAATTCGGTCCGAACGTCTTTTCTTTGATAAATACAGGACTAGATAGATAATGAGGATGATTCACAAAGTTAGGTCTGCGCTTATTGAAGAACTGATTGTTTATTCCGCTCGGGAAAAGTCGAGTGGCGACTCTGTCTTACCGACCGACCCAATTTGACAATAGTCACAGCCTTTCTACCGTGCGGCGTATACACGACACACTAAAAGTTTAGAATACAGCAATTTCCGATTTAATGTGCCTCCAGGCGATCAGAAAGAGCCCTAACATCTCCAAAGTATTGTCATTTTCAGTGGCTAAATACCTTTTGTCGTTGTTTATTTATGAAATACATTTTCGCCTGTACTTCAAACGAACCGCCCGTCAATAAAAGCCCTGTCTCATATATGCTGTACCGTAATGCCCGATCGTACACTAGATTTGTACTTGAGAAAATGGGTATGAAGATGAAAGAAAGAGAGATAGTGAATAAAAACTCGTGAACAAAATAAAACAGAGAGACAAAAACTGTAGAATACATACAAAAGTTAAGCGACTGAGTAATTAGATAGTACGGTGGAACTCAAAAGGAAGAAAGATAAAGGAAAAGGGGAAAGAGATGTTAAGAAAGAGGGATTGTGGGAAATAAATTGTATTGTGTGTATATCTTTATGTCTATGTTAGAGAGGTGGGAGATAGATATAATAAGAGTGGAAAATATGGAGGGAGAGAGAGCGAGAGAGAGACAGATAAAGAGAAAGAAAAATGAGAGAAATAAAAGGATATGGAGAGAGATGGAGAGAGCGAGAGAGGGGAGAGATAGAGATAGATAGAGAGAGAGAGAGAGAGAGAGAGAGAGAGATAGTTGTGGAGGAGAAGAAGAAAGGGAGAGAGAGAGAGATATAGTTGTGGATGAGAAGAAGAAAGAGAGAGAAAAGTCTGAAAACGGAGGTTTATTCTGTTTCGATTTATCGCCCCCTTAAGACCCATCCAAATAGCTCCCCAACGGAACTCCCTCCAAATATTATTTATCTTCTACATCTTCTTCCTCCTATGCCCGCTGAGCGATTGGTAAACCCCATTCTTGCCACACTCATATTTTACGTCCAATATATTCTGCTAATAGACGAGACTTGCTCGCTCCGTAATTTATAAAAATGCAGCATTTCCAAGCCGACAAGAGATGCAATTTCACCTAGTCCTAGGTCAAAGTGGTGTTGGTTTTGGAGAGGAGAGAGGGATGGTGAAAGAAATAAGAGGTGTGAGAGGAGATAGAGATAGCAAAAGATGAGCAGAATTGCGTGGAGGCGGGTAATGTACACTCCATGACGTTAATTTCCTTCACCAATAAATTTATTCACATTGTGCTGCACTCAACCCAGATGAGGTGAATGGGTACCGGTAAGAAGAAGTTCCTTTAATGCAATGAATGCCAAATGGTAGCCATGCTATAGCCGGGTAATAATGAACAGAGCGCTTAGAAACATTTCGTATAAAGCGCTATATACACGTTGTGTATGATTATTATTATTATTACACACTAGAAAAAATGTGGAACACACCTTTAACCGTGCAAAAGTAAAGCAATACTGGGAGCTCTTCTTAGGGTGCAATACTATTTCTTTAAAAAAAATAGTGCAGTATGTTATAATTATGGAATGAACCGATCATTTTTAGACAGGAATCAAACCCTACAGCTGGTACATTAAAAAAACAACTTCTTGTAGAATATTGCATTCTGAGGAAAGGGTTCAATATCGAACCTTTTTTTTGTAGAAAGTTGCAACTATAGACCTTTGCATAAAAGTTGCAATGCTGCACTTTTTTCAACAGTTAAAAAAAATGCAAACCGATTAGGATGAGGAAAGAGTGAAATGGAGAGAGCGAGGAGGGAGGACTGAAGAAAGAACAAGAGTAAAATTGGATATTTTGGACAGGACAGGAAAAGAAAGGTGAAAACAGGGAGAGAGAGAGAGAGAGAGAGAGAGAGGTACACTGAGGTAGAGAGAGATAGGGGGAGCGAGAGAAAGAGACAGATAGAGAGGGAGAGAGAGAGGGGGCGAGAGAAATAGATAGATATAGAGGGAGAGAGAGAGAGAAGGAAGAAGCGAGAGCAAAAGATAGATAGATAGAGAGAGAGAGAAGAGAGAGAGAGAGAGAGATACGGGGAGGGGAGAGTGGCGGAGAAGGGGGGGGGGTAGGTAATCGTTTGTCAGTTGTGTGGCAGGGTAAATAAAAAAAAATATGGAAATATATGAAGAGATGGGGAGCGAAAGAATATCCCCTTTGATGAAAACAGACTCTTGCTCTTTCTTTTCTGTGTCATTTAAATGTCTATTCATAGTCCTAATGATGATTGCTAATATATAATAGGGTTTAGTCAAAGATATCTGCCTGTCTCTTTCACAGAACACAGCGCGGCTGCAAAGTGGTTCCTTTGATCTCATCTCACGATTGCACAGCTAAAAAAAGGTTCCGAGAATGACAATCTAGAAAAGGAATAATGGATAAAAGTTTAGCACTACGTCAAAATATACAGGAGCGGGTATTGAGAGATGCATGTTACGTATAAATAGATGTAGCTATTAAAATAAATGGAACTCCAATAGCTTTACAAAAGTATAAGGATGATAAAGGTACCGGAATATAGGGTCAAAATTAACATACGAATAACGCAACAGCTGAACAAAAGTGAAAGAACGCAGGACCACAGTAAGCATATTGTAGAACATTCTTCTTCACTGAAATCCTTGAATTTATATGAAAATACGCCTCAATCATATTCCGGAGTGGTTGGCACCCTGAAAAGGTATAGCTTTTGTAACCACTTTTAAGAGCGAAAGACAGCTATAAATCACTTCAAACGTCCAGCTTCAATAGAATACCATGTATCTAGTCCTAAATAAAGCAGACTAGAGCCATCACTCTTATTTATTTTGGATAGCTGTTGTTGGTAAAATTCACACAGAAAACTGCAATTTTTTCTTTCTGTTCTTGAAGCTGGTTGGACATCATGTTGCTAAACATTTTAAGAGTATAAGAAGGAGTTGCCCACAGTGTTATATATTTTTTACCCGAGTGTACGTAAAAAGTTGGCTCAAACATTCTCAACAATTTTATCAAATTGGTCGTAATTCCAAACTGTTCAAAATGAAATTGATATGAAGTGTGCATTAATGGTGTAATTTCTATATAAATTCATAAGTTCAAATATTCAGATAGACGTGATAGGCTAATGGATACAATAATAGGACTTCATTGACGCTTCAAATTTGGCACACGCATATGCCATGCAAATGCCCGCAAATGGTGATGATACATCTAATTATCAAATCATTTTATTTTACAGAGACAGTCTTTAATCAGGTCTGTGGATATATTCGAGGATTAATTGAGAACAGATGTGGCAGCCCAAAGCCCCAATGGGGACATTTATAAATTCGGTACATATCTAGTCGGGGGATGATATACGTTTATCATCACCTACATGAAAAAAACATAGCGTCGAAAATAATAATGTTGAAAAGAAGAGATCGGATGATAAATATGATGAGCGTAATTTTATCCCCCCTTACTTTTGTCTTCGTTTTTTTTTTTCTTTTTTACGTTTCTCTCTCTCTCTCTCTCTCTCTCTCTCTAGCTTTTTTTTACAATATCATATCATTGCTCAGATTCTCTTTTGTGATTCCTTTAAAAACAAAATATCTGTCGTCCGAAATATGTATTTCTCATGTTCCCTCGCTCGACAAAGCAAATCAGGCCTAGGGCTAAGTTGTATCAATCAGCTGGACGCTCGGAGCGTCCGGGGTACAAGCTGGGGTGGAATATGGGGATGCATGGGGGATAAAGAGTGACTAATGGGGGCATAATTGGCTTATAACGACGTACAAGTTTGATACGCGGGGACGCAGTATGGAGTGGGGTTACCCCCGACGAAACAGGTTGTTCGGTCGTGCTGTTAAAGTCATTTACACCAACCCATTTTTTTCCTTCCCATCGCCTTGCATTTTGGAGTCTCGAAGCGCTCCCTATGTATACGAAGATGAAATCGAATCCCCGGCCACGGGCTCTGGCCGAGCGTGCATCCACAGTCCCGCTGCGTCAGCAGTAAGCACCGCTCGCCAACACTGCATATTATTTCTAGCTCATAATGCGTCCTGACAGTACTCTTGGTGAAAGACGAACGATGGGAAAAAAGAGAGTCCAGATTTTATTTTTAAAACAAAGAACTGGACGGGTGTCATAAAGATATATTGGATCGTGTTGATGAGTGACAAAGGGTAGGAAGATTATTCAATTTAACATCAATAAAATGATAGGACCCCAAAAAGTTTGTTATAAGAAGATAGATAGTGGAAGATATATTCCAAATCAGATGGTAATTAAAACTGAACATGAGTTTTATCTACATACATAAACTACAAATGTTTGGAAATGATTTTCCTGATTAATGTTCTTTATCGCAAAAAAAATCATACTCTTTCAAATCAATCCCTAACATTAACATTTTAACAAACGCTGGTTCAAAATATGTAACTTTTAGATATTTTTTCTCTCACTATGCATGTACATGGTATACATGGTATAGGGGTCTTCAAGTCAAGGAACTGACCTGCTTTCGAATATGCATGATAAAATATGAAGCATACATGTACATATTCAAAGAGAAACTTTCACATGCTACTATTCTCCTATTCAATTTGTAATATTCAATTTTCATTATTTGGGAAAATTATCTATTACTTTAATGGGCGACATTATTTTTTTTGCACCGGTAAGATAAAAATCGTAAGGATTTAAACTGTGCCATGACATTTTTATTTAAAAATTCCGAAGACTGACAAGATAAAGAAAAGCAAATTTTCTAACATGAGGGAGAAACAGCTCGCCTTATAATGTTCAACTCCCTCTAGTATCATCAGCGTTGATCAAAATTTAGATTATGAAATGATGCAATTTGCCACATTAGTGATTCGGCCAAAATTTAAACCTTTTTTTTTCTCGTTTTTTTTTTCATTTAAGAGCCGAAATGGTGGGGGCAATTCCCCATTGTGATGAATGTCAAAAGTAGGGGAGAATGGAATAATGGGGGAATACTCCGAAGCCAAGTAACCCCAACCTTATTTATTCAAGAAGCATGTTTCAGAAAACATTTCTCATTTACATAAGATAATGATCAAAACCGGTGGCGCACATTTAAAACATTTTCAAGAGAGGATATATTTAGCGGTTTCGCCTTTGAACATGGTTTAGCATTGTTCATTAAAGTTCAGGATGATTATTTATAAGAAAGTATAAAATACGAACGGATTTTATCATGGTTGGAGCAATTAACGCTCCAGTAAGAAAACAATGGTGTATATTCGGTTAATCTTAAAATCCTATTTCTCCTTTCAGTTCGTTTGCTCAAACCTTTTTTCAAGCCCCCTTCAATGTTTTTTTTTTTAAATTTCGTGTTATTTTTATCTATTGTAATTTTATTTGTTATTTGGAACAAAAAATAGAAATCATTTTTGCAAAACAAATCAAATCTGTTTGGAATATTATATCATTTGTTTAGAAGTATCAACATCAAAATATAATAATTTCATCGCCGCAGACTCACGTTGACTCTTAAAAACTAATCTAAATTACATTTTGAAACTCTTTGTATTCAGTGTTTTAAAATCCTATATCTTATTACAGAATGGAAATTCATATTCAAAATGTTCTTTGATACAAACAACTGTTCAGATAATAAAACATATCAAAAGAAATAATTGGAATTACAGTCAGATGTGATCCCGTCTGTTCCGATTTTGAAAAAATAAATTACCCAACAATATTGATGATGGGAGGGAATAGATGGTTTCTAAATAAATCTATTGTTCGAGATGATATTCTTGGTGTTGTGGTGCTATCACATGTGTCCTTTCCATCCTGGATAGGTTTGCCTAATTTCCTGTCGATGAGCTTCCCTCAATTCAACGACTGTCCCTTCCTTTTGTTCCCTAATTTCCATGATTTAGCAGAAAATGACCGAGAGGAGAGAGAGAGAGAGAGGGAGTTTTGCCGAGCGGGGTTTAGGCGCTCAGTGCGCAAACAGACGAGAGAGAAAGGCGAAATTTATGGATATTTTTTCGCGCCCATCTGTTGGCATATTTATCCGATTACTGAAGATTTCGGAGATGTAGCTGAACTTTTGAAGCCCTATAATATCCCAACTGCCCCTCCTTCTTCTTTAGTTAATTGTGTTAGTGTTTCGATTTTGAGGATCTCTTTGATATGTGAATTAATTTTTCAAAACAAAAAAAACATTCGGTATCTCTGCATTATGTATTGCAATAAAAAATACAGTTTAAAACTGCAAAGAAATTACTCGCTAATTCGAATAAATGTATTACTGTGGATGTCATGGTTTATGTGTTATTCAATGTTATCAAAAGTAAACCCAAGTCGCTGTGCCTGTGCTCATTGCATTCCAAACATCCATATTTCCTTTTGATATCAGTTGTTAGATTTCGATAAATCAATTCAGGCATAATAACGCATTGTGAAATTTCATGTTAATGGGATATTTCGAGCCACATATGAAACAAAGGTGCAAACACATTTTAAGAGTTATGGAATAAATAGAATATACTGATGCGAAAAATAAGCTTCCGATATTACATTATGGTAATTAAATAAGCATTGTAAAACATAATTGTTCTTCTCTTGAAATATCTAGGCCAGCGTGGCCTGCAGGAAACGACCCAATTTTTAATTTAAAATGTCACGAAATAAGACCAGATTCGACGCGGAAAGGGTCAGATCCAACCCTACATGATGGTCACATTTGGCTTATTTCTTCTTTTTTTGTCTCTCACTCTAGAACGTTTCACTTTTCATGAAATGATAGAAAATGTTCTTATTAATTCAATCGACAAGACAGAATGTGCACCCCTAATTATACTGCAAATTGTTGGAATTGTAATAAGACTTCCCTTCGAATTTCAGATTCCAAACAAATGCTGGAAACAAATGACTNTAGATCCGCCACTGGATATGTAAAGTTTGATGTGATTGAGTTATTTTGTGGATAAATTCAATCCTCTGAAATAATTGTCAGAACTTATATTAATTGGCAATGATTATGTTTTTACATCCGAATTATTATCAGCGAGTTGTGGTTATCTGTTTATATTTTTTAAGTGATTTGCTCGAGTTTTAATAAAGATCACATTATTCTATTTGAAAAGCTTTAGAATGAATATTACTATTACTATTGAAATCTAGGTAAGAAGTTAAGTTAGCGTCAGCTAAAAGTCCTTCCTCCCGCTTTCTTCCTGTATTTAACGTCTTCCAAATTTTATAAACGTTGGATAAGCGTTGGCTCTAAACTACATTGTAATTGACGCCAATGAATCTCTCGCCATGGAGCTCTTGTGTGACATTTATTTTAAAAATATCACCAAATATAGTTATGGTTAATGGGTTAATACTCTACTAACAATTTTCTATAGATGTTGAGTCTTATTGTCTGTATTTAAAATAAAAGATTTTCTCATTTTCTCTTACATATTTTGTCTAGAATGTGCATTTTGTTAAAGCCCAAGTAAAGTTTTGGTAAAGATTAAGAAATGTAATTTTTTGTGATATTTACCATGACATATAATTTTTATACACATTTTGAGACCATAGCATATTTTTACGAGCTAATTCTTTTGAAAATTTGAATTTGACCGTTAAATCGTATTTAGCGCCCTCTCTTGGTTGGCACAATATTTTGCTTCTTATCGGGCATATGCAAAGTTATTTCCAAGATTCGATGAAAGCATGATAAAAAGGAATACACAAAGAATAAATTCTGAAATTTGCATCCAATTCTGTGCATGAGAAGTTGTCCTTTATCAAGAAAGAAAATATTGAATTTGCGTCGGGGGACACGACGCTGAAATATTTTGCACATTTTAGGTTATAACTTTTTCAAAACTTGTTTATATTTCGCACAATCTTTTGTGCATCATGTTTATGATACATGTATCATGTTTCATTTTATATAGATTTGAAGACAAAATTTGGCGCAAAAAAATATTCGCTTTAACCAAAACTGTACTTGGGCTTTAAATTTCATGATTTATAATATTATTTCTGATAGATTTGCTAGGATGTTGATCAAAAGAATGGGGTGAAATTGTCAGGGCCTCACACATAAGCGATTGATTATAGACAAATTGATACCCTAGCTATCCGAGATGGACAGGGATATCAAACAACTGGTATATCAATCGTCTTTTCTGAATATGACAGACAAAAACGGCAGCATTATCTTCCCAATTTTGACGAGAAAATGTATCTGATAATGTCCACTTTTCCCGTTCTAGACAGGATTATAGGACTATCAAAACCTGATGGTCTTAAACAGGTGGTATCAACTAAAAGCCAATCGTGTATCCTACNAAAGAAAAGCAAATTTTCTAACATGAGGGAGAAACAGCTCGCCTTATAATGTTCAACTCCCTCTAGTATCATCAGCGTTGATCAAAATTTAGATTATGAAATGACGCAATTTACCATAAGCGATTTGGCATAATTTCAAACCCTTTTTTTTTTTCGTTTTTCTTACGAGCCGAAATGGTGGGGGTAATTCCCCATTGCAATGAATGTTAAGATTAGAGGAGAACAAGATCATGGTGGAACATTCAGAAGTCAATTAACTCCACCCTTATTTATTCACGAAGCAGGTTTTAGATAACATTTCTTATTTGAATAAGTTAATGAGCAAAACCGGTGGCGCACATTTAAAGCATTTAAAATATTCAACGACCATTTTTAAGACACGGTGTATTTAGCGGGTTTCGGCTTTGAACGTGGTTTAGCATTGTTCACTAAAAGTTCTGGATGACTATCTTGTTTTAAGATAAAGTAGAAACTATGAACGAGTTTCATCATGGTTGGAGCAATTAACAATCTTGTGAGGGGGATACACATTGTGGTGTTCATTCACTTAATTCTAAAATCATATTTCTCTTTACAACTCCTTTTCCCAGGCCTTTTCCGAACCCGCCTTTTATGTTTTTTTAATGTCATTTTTTTGGGGGGGGGGGGGGGGGGGGAAGTCGAATTATAATGAAATCTATTTTATGAGACATCATTTTTGCAAAACAAATCAAATCTGTTTGGAATATTATATCATTTGTTTAGAAGTATCAACATCAAAATATAATAATTTCATCGCCGCAGACTCACGTTGACTCTTAAAAACTAATCTAAATTACATTTTGAAACCCTTTGTATTCAGTGTTTCAAAATCCTATATCTTATTACAGAATGGAAATTCATATTCAAAATGTTCTTTGATACAAACAACTGTTCAGATAATAAAACATATCAAAAGAAATAATTGGAATTACAGTCAGATGTGATCCCGTCTGTTCCGATTTTGAAAAAATAAATTACCCAACAATATTGATGATGGGAGGGAATAGATGGTTTCTAAATAAATCTATTGTTCGAGATGATATTCTTGGTGTTGTGGTGCTATCACATGTGTCCTTTCCATCCTGGATAGGTTTGCCTAATTTCCTGTCGATGAGCTTCCCTCAATTCAACGACTGTCCCTTCCTTTTGTTCCCCAATTTCCATGATTTAGCAGAAAATGACCGAGAGGAGAGAGAGAGAGAGAGGGAGTTTTGCCGTGCGGGGTTTAGGCGCTCAGTGCGCTAACAGACGAGAGAGTAAGGCGAAATTTATGGATATTTTTTCGCGCCCATCTGTTGGCATATTTATCCGATTACTGAAGATTTCGGGGATGTAGCTGAACTTTTGAAGCCCTATAATATTCCAACTGCCCCTCCTTCTTCTTTAGTTGATTGTGTTAGTGTTTCGATTTTGAGGATCTCTTTGATATGTGAATCAATTTCTCAAAAAAAAAAAACATTCGGTATCTCTGCATTATGTATTGCAATAAAAAATACAGTTTAAAACTGCAAAGAAATTACTCGCTAATTCGAATAAATGTATTACTGTGGATATCATGGTTTATGTGTTATGCAATGCGATCAAAAGCAAGCCTAAGTCGCTGTTAGTGTGTTCATTCCATTCAAAATACCCACATTCATTTTAAATTTCCTTTGCGTTTAATCAATATCCATTGTTAGATGCCGACAAATCAATTCAGGCATTAATGGCTTGTGAAGTATCATGTTAATGGGATATGTTGAGCCACATACGAAACAAAGATTCAGAAAAATGTTAAAGTTATGGAATAAATAGGATATACTGATGAGAAAAATATAAGCATCCGAGATTACATCATGATAATTAAAAAAAGCATGGCTAAAACATAATTGTTCCTGTCTTGAAAATTCTAGGCTAGCTTGGCCTGCAGGAAACGACCCCATTTCAGAATTCAAAATAGCCCGATATAAGACCAGAATTGACGTGAAAAGGGGTCAGATTTAAGCAACATGATGGTCACATTGGGCTTTCTTCTTCTTCTTTTTTTCCTTCTTTTTTGTCTCTCACTCCAGACCGTCTCACTTTTCATGAAATAATAGAAAATGTTCTCATTAATTCAATTGACAAGACAGAATGTGCAGCTCTTATTATACTACAAATTGTTGGAATTGTAATAAGATTTCCCTTCGAATTTTCAGATTCCAAACAAATGCTGGAAACAAATGACCACTCTTCCGACTTCTGATCGTTGAAAAGACACCGTATCGTGATATATGATTCTCTATGGAATCATTCTGCTAACTTCAGTCGTTCATATACACGGTCTCTATCATGTATGCCTGCAAGCCAAGTGTCAGAAAAGACACGGGGAGTGGTCCATCAATACTAGAAATCCAATTCCACCAGAATTTTATCTGGCTATTCATTCTATTTCATCTCCATTTCATATTTTTTCCATCTTATGTCCACACCTCCGCTTTCATACTGTCCTCTTTTCGATGTATCTCATCCAGTCTTTTCTAACATTCTTGTTTTGTCACTTCCCTCTCGACCCCCCCCCCCTTCTTTCGTTCTCTATCCACCTCTCTCTCTACTTCTCTCTCTCTCTCTCTCCCTCTATCTTTTTCTCTCTCTTCCCCCTCCATCTATCTATCTATCTTTCTCTCTTTCTCTCCCCCTTTTTCTCTCCCCTCTCTCTATCATTAGCTATATCTATCTCTTCATCTCCCTCCCCTACTCTCTCTCTCTCTCTCTCTCTCTCTCTTTCTCTATCTAGCTAGATATCTGATTCAAGATTCAGTTTTCAAGATCTATTTTTTTAATTCAATTATGTTAAAACAAATAGAACTGTATTAACAATACAAATACGATTCAAGATATAGATATAAATAGAAATATAGTTGCAATCAAATAATAAAATAACTGAGTACATAATTATAAAATATTGCGTTACAAAAGACAGATTAAGACAAAGGGGACAAAAGTAGAAAGAGAAACAAGAAAAAGTTAGTATCTGTATTTGTGTATCTCTCCACCACCCCTCCCCCTCTCTCGTTTTTCTCTCTCTTCCCCCTCTCTCTCGCTAAATCATCTTCTGTGTTTCCAAAAATAGCATATTTCATGAAGATACAAACTGCATATAAATGTACATCATTTCGCTGATGCCTGGAGGTGATTGCTGGTTCACGCTAGACACAGTTATCCATCACCAGTTGCCTCGCAGCAACATGTAAATGGGTGGCAAGCGAAATGGGAAGGGAACATGTCGCAGTGTCGTGACTTGACTTCGAAATTATCAGAATTTTTGTCTCGTTTTTCATTTTCTTCTTTTTCCTCTATTCCTTCTTCTACTACTTCTGTCACTAATTCTTTTCCGCACTTTTATGTTATTTCTTCAATTTTCCACTCTCTTCTTCTTTGACATCATTTTTTATTTAATTTGATTTGATACATTAATTTAAACACGGTTAAAAACCCGGTTCAGCACCTGCTGTTTTTCAATGGATCATAATTACAACGTGTATATTATATTTTAAAAGTACAAATAACAAACACAAGTATTCAAAATGAAGTACTTTCTCTTTTCTTCTTCCTCTTCCTTGTTTATGTTCTACTATTTTTATTTCTCCGCTGCTTCTTTTTTCAATCATGCTTTCTTTTCTTGGGCTTACTATCTTCTTTCAAATTTTAAATTGTATTTTAATATTCATCTATATAATTCATAGGGAATGCATACAGGTTATCAATGTTTAATGAAAAACAAAAACTCTTGCACATTTTGATTCGATGGTGTAACATTATTTATATGACTTTTCTTTAATGAGAATTACCACATACCGAATTTCAAGCAGCGTGACTCAATGTGTGTTATTATGAGTGAAAACTGAACATTGAACATTCTTGAAACATTTTAGCCTGACAAATATGAATTTGATGGCAAATCTGATGAAAGACGATCAGATGGTCTGACGGGGTGCAGGAGGTTAAAGATTCAGCCTATAAAAGTTGGAAAGAAGAAAAAAAAGAGAAACAGAGATAGAAAGGGACGAGAAAAGATGGGGATGTAAAGAAATTAAGAGGTGTAAGATTCATAGAAATATAGATAAGTGTGCTGCTTAACGAACAGGCATGAGAAATCTGACAAATGAAAATACTTTCCATGGCATAAACACGTACGTCGTTTGTTGCAAGGTCACACTTTGCATAATATTTTTGGAACTCATCGGTTAGAACTTGACAATACAGTGAAAAAAAAATCATCTCCTTTTGTGGCGTTAAAACGATAGCATTTCATAAATCTAAGTCAGAGTATTAGACCGAGAGAAAAGGGCTTTGTACATTTGATAAATTACAGAGCGCTGTCAAATCTTGTTACAATCACACAACTTGACTCTGTCTTTTCTTATACTGCCCCTCAAAAACACCCCATTGTGAAAGTTTAATTATAACCCAGTTGTGGGATAAGTAACGTATGTCGATCTTGTAATGCCATTCCCCGTGCAGTTTCATATTGTGCCGAGTATTATTCCCTCCCAGTTTTGACAGTTTTCATTGATTTATCTCTCCTTCTATTCATCGTTTGTAGAATAGAACAAATTACCTCCTTTGTGAAGCAAAGCGTTGGAATATAATAGGTAAACAATGATGGGGAATAGAAACATAATTTTGTTTTCGTATCCATCATGAGATAGAATAGGCGCCAATGTGTAGTTTGAGAATCCTCGTTTCAAGTGATTATAATTCTATTTGTCACAACTTTTGTTATGAGTAACATCGGTGAGAAAAGATGAAAATGAATGCAGCTGAAAGCAAGCTGATAACAATGTCTATTCAATGCACAAAGCAAGTTATATTTCTCATGAGAAATGAATAAGAATATCAAAATTATATTCGGTAAGTTTCCATCTTCCAAACTTTATTTTCTTCCGCCAGATCTTAAAATGTTCATGGTGTATCGCTATCTAGTGTAGGTTGAAGGGAAAGATCGCGCGCAAGAATCCATCAAATCGAGTACCATATGCGATATGAGTGAAAGACAGAAGGGGACAAAGAAAGGAGAAAGAAACGTTAAAAGAGAGCTCAAAATCAGTAGAAACATACATGCATTATGTATGTATTGTATATGTATTGTATTTCCTTTGTTGTTGTTGTATTTGTCGGCGCATCCAACACAAGCTCTGCTTCTGGATCTGCGCCCTTTTCCTTCACTCTGTTTACGTACCTTAATGATTCATGTTCTAATTACCCTATAATTTGATTACAATTGTAAATTGCTACAATGTACATCACTGATTTGTTTGAAGGAAAAAAA
>BQKZ01000365.1:64177-88117 GCA_036244855.1 Temnopleurus reevesii
AGTCCCACCCATGGCGTTAATTTCCTTCAGCAAGAAATTCATCCACATTGTGCTGCACTCAACCCAGGTGAGGTGAATGGGTACCTGGTAGGAATATTCATTCCTTGAAACGTCAAGTGCGCTAATGAAGTGGCTGCCAGGCTAAAGCCAGGGTAATAATGCTGCAATTGTAGAGCGCTTAGAGAATTCTGCATTAAGAGTTGATAAGCGCTATATAAAAGCCATTCATTATTATTATTATTATTATTAGGTGTTGTCAGGGACTCTTTACAAATTATGTATGATGAAGATTCTTAAGGTGGATTTCAACCTATGCATCAGAAGTCCTGAAAATAACAACAATAATAATTATCTAATCAAATATTGATCATTCATCTACCTGTATAAATCAATATTCTAAGGATTAGCCCCTAAAATGTCAAAATCCGTATATTTTCTGAACATCACGTTCAGTTCATTTGAGTATAATTCTATGGGCGTGAATAACTAAAATGGAAACCCATTATGTTATATTCCATGATTATCCTATTTCATTAAGGTTAAAACCTGTAATATACTAATGAATAAACTCAGTCCTAATCATCATTGATTTCACCGACGATAAATAGTTTTCCATAAAATATATGTCACGCAGTTTTCCCGCCAACAAATATGAATGCGTAACGAACAATAAAGATAAATTCGCTGCTCATCAAATTTTGAGATGGACACAATATCTATAGTGGGTAGAGTGAACGATGGTTGGAAATGGCTACATCGAGTGACTGGCCTCATCGTGATTCATTTGCTAATTAATTGATTAAATATTTATAGATACATTGGGGGCTGACGTCCCGACAACTTTGTCTATTTTGCGATAAGTCTTCCCCGGACAATTTAATCCAATTTTATGATCAATATTTCAACGATAGCTAGGAGCAAACACCTACTTTCCTCGGCCAAGTCTGCGCGCGCTGTTTTCCCCCTCTTCGCTATATCATTCTTGTTCGTCTAATTATAACGGTCATTCGTTTTCTGCGGGTTTGAGAGCTCTTCAGTCTAGTGTCAAGAAACCTTTTTATGGATACTATCGATCAGATAAAAATAAAAACTTGAACATCCTCTCCTCCCTCCTCTCCTCCCTTCTTTCAATCTTCACTCCTTCTCTTCAGCTTCTCCCCATCCTTTCTTCCCTTTCATTTCGTCCCCTTTCCACATGTTTTGCCTTTACATGTCTCAAGATTACCAAGTGTTACCCACTCGTCTACTTCTTCGTCTCTACCTTAATTCTTCTCGCACTCTCTTTCTCACTAAGGCAATGTGATTATAATGGTAAGAAAGTGAGAGAAAGAGAAAAAGAGAACATTGAATGGAAGAAATAAGAAATACGATGGAAGTTGGATGGAGGAAAGTTGGATGGAAAGAGTAGCTACGTACATTCTCTTTAATGGGCCGGTTGAGTGTAATTGGACATGAATTATGTAACACCTATTACATGCTTGATGTGTACTAGCATAGTGTGGTTGCCTAGACAACCATCAATAGTTGAAGGGGTGGCAACGTTTAGACTCGGCCCATTTATTAGTAGTAATGCTTGTACCACTTTTAGTTAAATAAAACACACTTTCTTTTACCTAACATGCCTAATGGGAATACATTTTGTTTAATGTGATCTTTCAACCAGATTGTTAATAAGCACAGACGTAGGTTCAGATATCAGTTCGAATATTTTCATTTTACAAGTAATTTTACGGTAATTTTGGGGAAAAAATAATGTAGCACACATTGCCATTTTGTTTCAACATCATTCCATCAGATTTGCACGCTACAGCAAGAAAGTATATACCGGTGTATATATCAACACTTAGGGAGTATGAGCTTCTACACCGTATAGAAAATATATAAATTTCCGAAATAATGTTTCATTCTTCGGTGTCATAATCGAGAGATAGAACGGATAAGCTGCGTATTATAAACGACATTTGACCTTTGTCAAATCTTTAATTTTAGTTGACTATTGTCAAATCTATACGTTGACAAACAAACATTTTAGTCATAAGAATAGATTTATCAAATTAATTCATTGATTTAATAAAATAAAGAAGTGAACTTTGGCTTATTCATAGATTATAGTTTCTTACCTTTTCTCAATCGCCTTGTTCCAAACTGTTGAGGTAACATAAATTGGTGGTTGAATTCCTGCCCTTGCATTATTGTTCTTTTAATTCCGAAATATTAATCAGGAAAAAAAAAACACTTTTCAAGACGACAATATTACACAGAGTTAAATAATAATTTTTAAAAAATCCAGTATTGACAACCTTTGAAAAATCTAAATCCACATAAATTGTCAAAAGTAATCTCGTCCACCAATCTTTGGATTTCGAAGAGGGATTTACATTTATTTTGCGCTTTGTTTCAAGCGTTACTTAAAATAAAAACATACACTGACCTTCAAATTGTTTGAAGTCTTTCAATAATTATGTTCACGGGTGTTGCCAGCATTGTTATTTTCCCTTTGTTGTATATTTGGGAAGAGATTTCAGATAGATGCAGGCGGGATCGATAAAAGAAAAAAAGAGAGGGGGTTGGGATTTGAAACCAAGCTGAACAGATGCAAACAGAAACCCGTTTGACAAGTCATCAGTCCGGATCGCTCTAAGTGTTTGCTAATCAGCAGAGCTTGCTTGACACAGTCTTGTCATGTAGTAGACCATGTCGCTAAATTAAGCCTAATTTGAGTCAATCTTTATAATAATTTGTGAGAAGAAGAACAAATGGGGGATTGAACTTTTTATTCGTCCTAGAAGTTGGTATGATTTTCTACCCCGACCCTCTTTCCAAATATTCTGTGTCAGTTTCAACGTTGCGTTCTTGGTTGGTTGAGGTGGACTCGTGAGGGCGCACGCATGCGAAACGTTCCGAATTTCTTGAGTCTCGTTGAAAATAGTGCTGAGCGGTATAATTTTTTTCAGTGATGATAGGGGTAGGTAGAATATTGCCATATGCGTGAAAAAGTACAGGGGACCCCAAATTCGCGATTTTTGTTTACCATAAAAACCGCGACTGTATGTGGTTTAGACAAGTCTTTTGTAAAAGCCCTGACTTTTTATAGCCGTCATGGCCCCTTGCTCTGTATTCACCCAGACCTATCGGGCGGAACCAACTCGAGCTCAGGCCCGGAAACGTGTACGCGAGGAAGAAATGGAAGAGCCAAAAGTGAATTGTGATTTATATAGGAATCATGAGAGAGAGTGGAGAAGGGAGAAAGAAAAAAGGAGGAGGGAGAGAGAGAGATGGAGAGAGAGGGGAGGACAGGAGAAAGAGAGGAGGGGGAGAGAAGGGAGAGATAGAAGAGAGAGAGGGGGTGGGGGGAAGAAGATAGAGGCGAGGGCCAGTAGAGAGCTATATAGAGAGAGAAAAGGAGAGAGACAGAGAGAAAGAGACATACAGACAGACAGGCAGAGAAAGAGGGGGAAAGAGAGAGAGAGAGAGAGAGAGAGAGAAAGAAAGAGAGAGAAAGGGAAGTAGGAAATAGAGGGAGAGCCGATGTATAGTAAAGTAAAGAAGGAGGGACGAGAGAAATTGATTATACAGAGAGGTGTAAAAATGGAAAGCAAGGAAGGAAGCAAATGATGACGAGAGTGGGAAATGAAGAAGGGAGTAAACTAAATAGATAGGGTTGCAGACAGAGAAATTATAGAGATTGATTATAATATGATCCCAGAGGTTCTAAAAAATGGCATTAGGAGTTTAACATTAACAACCTTCCATCAAAAATCGGGACAATAGCGGTGTTTGAAACAGAAGGGTTCTCGGTAAGCGAAACCATCAAGGTCGTGTGCTCAACAAAAGCTGGGATAAAATAAAATCTATATTTTAATCTTTCCACCCTAATCAATTCTCAGACAAGTCAATCAGAAGCGGTCCTGTGTCTCAGTCATACATTTCCGTTTATAGTTAATGACTAGTATAGCAAACGCTTTCGATTTTTTCTGTAATATTAGTTATTTCCATTATTATTAATGACTGTATAATTTGAACTATCAAAGGAATTGAAAAATAAAATGATTTGATTTCAAAGAATAAATTTCTTAGCGTAGGTATAGTCGGGGAGACGTTTGGTCGACACCAACATTGTGCGTATGTCATGCGCGTGCCCAGCTTAACGTCGGTAAAAAAATTCTATAGTTATTTCTTCGCACTGAGCATGCTGAGAATGTATTTGAAACTCAATTTACACTGGGCATACAGTACGTTGGCTATTAACGCAAATGTGTGATTAATCCTTTACACTTTGCAAGCATTTTCTCTCTCATTTTTGGACATGGTATCATTAACTTGTCAATCTTCGTGATCAAAAGATGAAATCCAGAGAATTAATCGATTTAATCTTTTCATTCTTAATAGTCTTTTAAAAACCTTGCGTAACGATTTAAAACGAGAAAAAAATAAAATTGTGCCGAGGTTGGGAACATTCCAAAGATAATTCAAACTTTCGGTGGTTGCACGCCACAGTAGTTTAATAGAAATTACTTATTTCAGAAAAAAAATTTTAAAACTTTTGCGTAACACTTGGTGGACACATAATAGCAATTTGATAGTTCGGCAATTTCATCACTTTGTAATGTCCGTTAATAACGCTGACAGCGAGTGCATGTCTTGGTCAAATTCCTTGAAATTAAAAATGTATGTTGCATGTAGTATCATATGAATTTTGATATTGTCAAGATATTACTTTGGGGTAAAACGGCAATGACACTTACGAAGATTTGCCAAATCTATAATTTATCATTATATTGAATTTCTAAGTACAATTTTTACAACATTGTGCAAACTTTGATTACTTTATCTCCTAAATCATTTCAAAGCATCACGTAATAAAAAAAAAGCTAAAAGTGATAGAATAATAAGCGTATTCCAGTAGACATAAAGTGACATAGGCTGCCTTTTCAAAGTCATTTAATAAAATACCATAGTCCTTTAGAAGTACCACATAGAACACATTAGACTACCACGTGAACATTAATGATATATATTATGATACTAAATGTCCGTTGCGTTTGATTGCATGACTAACACATTAATCATTTTATATTAATTGATTTATTTACTTATTCATTCATTCCTACATTAATTCATTCATCTCTCATTATGTAAATATGAATTTCTTTCTTTGTTCATTCATTTTATTCGTCAATCTAATTATCAATTTTACTTCACTTATGTTCATATCAGAGATAGTGGCCATATAGGAATTGACTTTAGTAGGAAAAAGTTCTTAAAGGGGTTTAAATTCATATATGAAAAGGTTCTTAAAGGGCTTTAAATTCATATTTTGAAACCAGTTTTTTTTTAGCTTAAGCTTAAGCAGCTGCTACTCTAGGTTCTTAAAATATTAATTCACGATTCTTGAGCACGTAAGCAAACTATTTTCGATTTTATTTTCTTCCTCTAAGTCTTATAGTAATTATACGGAATAGAATATTTCCAAAACGCACCTTTTCTCTTGGACAATGCGGTCATTTCCCATCGTCATTTCATCATTAGGTCACATGAAATCATCTCTACAACATTTTAATAATACTTATGCATGAGCGGAAGCTTGAAACTTATTCTATCCCAACCGCCCCCCCCCCCCCCCCATCCTTAATGTCAGTAGTGGTTACAATTTTTGGCGCCCCGGAATGGAAAACTCATAAGAGGGACTCCAAAAGCCGCGCCGAAATGCAATCCTCAAAGGGCGCTTGAAACAGCTAATTAAACTTCTTTTCATTAAAAATATGCAGAGAAGCGTTACATCTGGGGGAATCTGATACCGGGTTTTGATGCCTAATTATGGGAGGAATAATGGATAGATAATGACATAAATGGTTTACCATACATCCAAGAGAGATTTTGTTATTAAACTATCCGTCGTCACCGAGGCGATTTTTAAGGAGAAATATGCTGAAACAATGCTGTAAACAAATTGCTTCCGGCAGCAATCGATTTCTAAGGACATAAACAAGAAAAAAATGTTTTTTAATTCGAGAAAATTTTGTTTTTATAATCATGCTTGTATGTTTGTTCACAGAACTATCAAATGTCACAAATAAATATATAATTTTAGAAATAAAAGCGATTAGTGGTAATTATTTTCTGTTTTGTAGTTAATAATTTTGAAGTAGTATTATCGACATATACATGTATTTATAAAGCATTTAACCTCTGTATGTCTTATTTGAAATAAATAATTGTATTGAATTTATAAACTAACAAAATAAAATTCATTTTGGGCTAATATTTCGATGGAATATAATTCCATTTATTTTGTATATCCGCGTCTACGTTCACCACGAATGAACTTGAAAATTGTGGTTTGATTCTTGCTTTCAATGATAGCTATTTTATCTGCTTCTCTTCAAAAGGAGAATTTATGCCGGAACATTTCCTTCTAAAATGCAGTAAACAAAAATTCTCCGGACATTATTACTGTATAACGAATGCTTGGGAGAATGATACTATAAAGAAATCAATGTTCCACAATAACTTGTCGCGAATAGATTGTAGTTCGGAAAAAATAAAAACATTTGAGAATACAATACAAGAAAATGTGATGTCTATCCAGAACATTCTTAGCCTATCCGCCAATCGCATGTATAATTATTTTGTTTAGAAAATACAGCCGTGACACTTTGAAACTATATATAAAATTAAATCTCGTTTATTTATGGTGGTGGTGGTGGTGGTGGTGATCAGGCTGGTGGTAGGGGTGGTGCCGGTGGTGGTTTATATTGTTATTTGGGCATCATTTTAACACTTGCATGCATTTATTTGGGCATAAATCAAATAGAAATAATTTGCATTGATACAGAAAAATAATACATCAAACAAATCAAAAGTGATTTACAATAGTGTATTCAAGAATCCTGATCTTTTAAAATTAAGATTCGACAAAAAATTATTTGTGATTCAGTACGAAAGCTATTGGAATTTATAAGCAGAGGTGCTTTAGAATCACGAGCGGAAAGAGAGCTACTATGCCGCCCAGTATCCCCCGATCGATGACCTACAAATATTCGCTGGGCTGCACACGAGTGACGCGAACGCAGTCCGTAAAAATGGACCCAGCTCACACCACGCAGAAACCCAGACTAGTAAATTCAGCAGAGCACCGACTGAACATCACCGAGGAACTCCCCGAGTGAGAAAGAGAGTCGACCCGCTGAAGAAACCACACTAGCAACAGTCAGAGTATAATGAATGCAGACTGTGTATAAATGCATAACTATTTTGCAACAATAACAACAACAATAAAAGTGATTAAAGTTTGGCCCGATTCAATAACACCCATACACCCCAGTCGCACGAAAGGAGCAAAAAGTACAGCCACCCCGGGCTCGCTCAAGCCTTTTTTCCGGCTCTATTCAATTTAAAAGTTTGCAAAGAATGGGGACAAAAATACACGCGAAGTTACAATTACAATAGTCATGGAACTTGTATGTCTGTGCGGATCAGATTAAAAAAAAAGAGAGAGAGAGAGAGAGAGAGAGAGAAAGAGAGAGAGAGAGAGAGAGAGAGGGGCAGACAGAGAGAGGCAGATTTAGAGATGTTATTGCAATTAAAAGTTATCTCTAATACCTGTCGGCGATGAAAATACATGCAAATCGCTATGTACTTTTTTATTCCCTTTTTTTCTCTTTCGTTTTTGAGGGTCTGTGATGAATTCATATAAAACTGTCTTGCGAATACATTTTTGTTCATTTATTCATTTTTCCATATCATTTTTTATGTATGTACGTGGGTGCGTGTGTCTGTGCGTGTGTCTGTGCGTGTGTCTGTTTGTGTGCGTCAATTCGAAAATATGGTCAGACATAATTCGAGTAATTTGCAGATGACTTTGAAAAACCCTCTCAAACAATTATTTGTCAATCTTCTCTATACACAAGGTCAAACAACACATCCAGATATGATTTGTATAATGCTCAAAAAATCAAATCGACATTTTAAATCAGTTTATGGAAGAAATGTGCAATTGCGTTGAGGCTAAAACATCGTTGGGTGTGTTCCGATTAGATTTGATTTTGTTCCTTAGACCTCGGAATTTTTCTGCAATGTATCATGTAAACCTAGATGCGAACTAAAGCAACAAATTTGTGCAAATGGTAGTAAACTGACCGGCCCATTGAGATTCACAAGGACAACATATTATATGACATATCATTTCACATGCAGGATCGTGGGAAAAAGAAGTCTTGGCATTTGTTTTCATTATCAATTTCACAATTAAATACTCCTTTATAAACATGATAAAACATAATGCAGAATTCTGAAATGTTCGTAATAGATGTTGATAATGATAACTATAAGGATGATTGATAAGTCTCTTTTCGACATACAGTCGTGCATGCGTATTTTATGTTTAAATATATATATATATATATAATGCGTGAATATTTATTATTGAAATATATAAGCGCCTTAAAATCCAAATTTAGTTAGTAATTAAATATATGTTTACTTTCAAGACTGAAAAAGAAGCAGAAGAATAAGAAGAAGAATTATACTATGATAGAGAGCACTGATGTTAATATCAATGGTATTTACAAGAAGAATATAATTTTTACTGAGTAAGGCACAGAAAAATGAATGAAAACGATTGATTTGATGCTTCATAATATATAGCGCACACTCACTGTTAAAGTGCCTTTCATTAAAAGCACGGTTTGTGCAACTGATTATGAAAAAAGGAAATGTATTTGACAAGAGTCGGAAATATCATTAGTCGTGCCCCATTAAATCTTACTCTTACTGTACCCATGGCGGACTACAGAAAGAAGAATTCCCTTTATCCATGAGTATTATCACAGTTTTCGAGTTGTTCCATTTTTGTATAATTATGCTTCAAATGGTGAGATTGTTAAAGGTTTATAAAATCGCGAATGTAACAATTGATCTAATTTTAATTATTTTATCAGAATTGATTTTACTTGTTACGCTCTTGAGCTGCAGCTAGCATGGTTTCCAGACTATTAATTTAATAAAGAATCGTAGTGTTTTGTGTACTAATATACCCCCCCAAGAGCGAAGTATACTTAGTATGTAGTATAGCTTTTTGCAGCATCAAGTTAAGTTATTCTTAGGGAATGATAGGTGCCTAAAAATTATTTCAGCTTTGAATTCTACTGGTAGCTGGATTGAGTGTATAATGTATCACTGTGAAGGAGGAAGTAAGATAAGATATTCTGAATATCATTTTCACCTAAGCTTCAAATAAACCAGTTTTGGTCTAAATGGAATCATAAAAGATGGATGTAATGAAGAGTATTGTGTACGTGTCACAAACTTGCTTTGAAGCTATTAAACACCCCCTACGATAGTGATGCCAATTTGGCTAACCCAGTTCGGAACTAAATTGGACAGGAGCATCTTTGTCGAAATTAGGAATATTACAACTTTATTGTTATCAATGTTATATAGTTTTTCCGACTAAATGTCAAACTATTTTCCAAACTACCTACATTTTGAATATTTCATGCACATATTGCTTAGGGTGTTTGAGTGATTATGACGAAATTGAATAATTGGATCATAAAATAGCTTGAGAATCAGAGAATAGTATGAAATTGGCTGGGAACACCTAATCTGTGTACCTTCGACCAAGCAAAGTTTGGAGCAGCGCATTCGTCAGCTTATTTCGATACATTTGGCTCGCGAGCTTGAACATATGGTATGCATATGATAGCGCCCTCACTAATTTACTCACAAACCATGCAAACGGTTGGAATCTGAAACAAAATACCTAGAAAACGTAGCAACATAAAACAAGAGAAGATATAAATACATTCCGATCAATAAAACGACTCAGTGTCGGCTGCTTGCTCGGATTCATCCCACCGACTCACCGCGGCCTTGACCGTTAACTAACACAGGGGTAAGAGGGCTAACCAGCGCGAAAAACTGGTCCTTTTCAACACCAGATCCCATTTTAGTAATGGAAGGTTGCACCCCATTGGTAGTGCGATAAGCCAGCGCGGCGCGCCGCGGCGTTGCAACGTGCACGCCCTCACAAGACCACGTGATCACGCGCGACTACCATATTGGTGGTATAAGCGGCGCCATTTATATGATGTACGCGGTGCGTTCCATACACCACCAGTGGAAGATACCCACACCTTTTGACGGAGAATAGTTGGCGCTGATGAAAAGATAAAACAAGAGCAAATTATCTGATTCTCTTTCAACAAAGTCACGCAATATTGACAAGAATAATATTGATTCTGTGCACAAGGTCACTATTTGGTTTAGCGTCTCTTTGATCACACAAAGGTGTTCGTGCACTTTTAAACAATAATTAGACATTTGAATAATAAGCTCATTTTTCAGTCTCGTGTGGTAACATTTTTTCTATCATCTATTGTTTCGAGTTTTATTGTTAATTCCTAGCAGGACTGTATTATGGTGAACATTGACAAAGTTTGATGGACAACATATCAAACTAAAGAAAATGATTAATATTTTCACAAAGGCTGCCTTCACTAATGATCTAAAGATCCACTAATGCTTTATTTCAATTTACTATAAACGTATGTACGCGTAGTTGTAGTTTAATAAAACAACCAGAACGGTTTATTTTGTTAGTAAATTACCAAAAAAGAAATCATTATCTATGTCTTGTATGTATGTAACATAATATTATAAACGTTTTAGATATATGTATGTCATGTATCTTTGTATATTGTTTTATCTTTGTTATCACTGTAAATATGTTGTACTCTCATACCCCGAGAGGGGGTCCATAGAGTCAATAAACTTTATACCTTTATAAAGGATGGAAATGTGCATATTTCGTCCCTACATCAGAGCTGAAGATTAAAATAATCGTGGCATATCGGGAAATGATAAATTCCCTTGAGAATCCAATAAACATTTGTACTTGTGGGAAGCCAGTATGTGGAAACATCGTATAAGGACACTTTAGTCAAATGTATTGCATCCAGAGAATGTGTTAACAAGCTTACTAGTATTCAAATAATGTGCTCATTCAAACAACATGATTATGAGTTTGACATAAATTCCCGGGGAATATGTTGATGGTCACGTGACGCACTGGTATAGTTTAAACAGAATGCATAACTGACCAACCTTACAAAGAAGCGCGAAATCAACGTCATACCTAAAGACCAAATCATTCAGCCCAAACACTAATATTTACGTCATCACATAACCTATGATGTGCACCAAGTCATGTCCTTAGCTCTCTGTTGGGTAATTAGCACCTTTGTGAATCAAACAATTTAACGATTCGATGCTGACTGGTTTGAAGTGTAACGTCTTGTGCTGTTACACAACACTTCTCATGCATTCCACATGTGATCACAGCAGCTCGTGAAGTCATGAAGCGAACACTGTTTTATGCGTAATGGTTTGGAAAGTGCGTGACCCTCCTTGTGTTCGAGTAAATAATCATGATGAATCTACATTGGAAAGTTGCGTATAAACATGACAGTGAATTGTCAACGCGCTATGGTCACAAGCTGTAGAAATTTAGCACATTTCTTCGTCATCAAAATATACACTCTATCAATCCTTTTCATTAATCACTAAGTACATGGAAGTTTTGTCTCGGGAGAACTGTTTCGAGTACTTTTGCTAAGAATTAATATGCACCATAAAATTGTATATTTTATTGTTGAAATAACGTGATTATACAAAACAACAACATTCCACAATTTTCTCCGTCAACAAGTCACGATTACAACGCTGCGTGAGAAATGGCAACAAAAGCCATCCACTAAACACCAAGGACGAGCTTTTGTAGTGGCTAAAAATTATTAACCAAAAATAAAACTGTTTGGTCGTCTGTTTGTGATCGCTATTTTAGACTATACCTTTATTGCTCTGATCGTATGTGGTATAGCACCCACGTTTCTTAAAAGCAAAAGCGGAAACGAGAATTCACGGTTGGGAAAATGTATTTCGATATTATCTTGGACTTGGCCTTGGTTGTAAACAGATCGATATATTCTGGGAGAGGGGTGTAGAAGAATGGTGTAGATGGGGGTATAGAGGAGTGTGTGCACGTCCACGCGGTGGGGGTAGAGGGTGGGGTCCTGTATAAGGACGGATGTGGTATCATAGCTCATGGACAAATTTTCGTAAATCCGTTAGAATATATGAAGGTAGTTATTATTTTTGGAGTTATTTTTTTTCTAATTGTTAGACTGGAAACTGATGTAACTCTGAGTTTAAAAAAGAGACAAAATCACCGGAGCATATTATTTGAATTATATAATATATCTAAAAAGGCAAAAGTTTGCTGGGATTCTAACTGCTAGATGCGTTTGATATTTTAAAATATTATCTTGGAACCTGCTTCCTCGTCTATGGAATGTCTTATCTACAGTCACGTGATACTAATCAATAATGCAATCGTATCAACGTATCAATTATGATATCGTCCTTTACTACGTATTTTGTAATGATGGAAATTGTATTTGATACTAAAAACATGCCTGATGGGTTTAAGAATTGTATCGATTCTTAAACATTTTTTGAGCTGACCATTGAAGTAAAATATCACAAATAATTATGTAAAAATTGTTTGTGCATAAGTTTTAGTCTAGATACCATAAATTGGTTGACTGTTAATGCACATTACTTCAGTTCAATTAAGGTTTTATTTAGTAATAAGTGAACCAAATTGATGTGATATTAACTAATGGATGGACAGCTTAGCCTTCATTAAATAAGTATTACTTTCATTTCCCACAATATCCTTCACTCATTTGCAATCCATTGATGATTTTCATTTTCACTCTCTCATCCCCCCTCCCTCTCTCTCTTTCTCTCCGTCTATTATTATTTAATATTATTATTATTATTATTGTCATTACTATTATTATTATAATTATTTTTTTTTTATCATTATTATTGTTATCATTTTTATTGTTATCATTTTTATTATTGTTATTTTTATTATCATTATTTTTATTAATATTATTATTATCATTATTATTATCATTATTATTATTATTATTATTATTATTATTATTATTATTATTATTATTATTATTATTATTATTGCTATTATTATTGCTATTATTATTATTTACTCAGCAAATTCCAAAAAAAAACTAATAATAATAATAATATATAACTTCAGTGTAAGTAAAAGATACAAAGATACAAGATGTAAGCAAAAGAATAAACAATTAAATCAATATCTCTCTATCCATTAATCTCTTTCCCCCCCCCTCCTCTCTCTCTCTCTCTTCCCTTCTTTCTTCCTTCCCCTCCCTCCCATTGTTCTGTCTGTGCATTCCCTAAAGTCAATAAATACATTTAAAACCATAAACCATATATACTGCTTTATTTATGCTTCTTTTAAACTTACAGACAGAATAATCTACACAGTTGATTTTCAAATAATAAGATTGAAGCATGATTTAGCATTTAATAAAAATTCAAATTAGCATTAAAAAATACATTCAATATCTGCATTTTATGGTAAAACAGATTATGAAGTACAAATACATATGGCAATTTTTGCTTTGTTGAAACAACATTTTTATTACATAATGCTTTTATTTTCTTTCACAAACCACAACCCATTAATCAAGTAATTTTTTACAAAATCACAACAAATTAATGGAATTTTTAAAGAAACATTATCGTTTTAAATCGGCAGTTTTGTGAGATGAATAATTGGGCGTGTAATGATATTGCTAAAAAGATGAATAGCATGACACAAACCAGCTGGTAGGTAGCAGGTAGTGTGTATACTTAATCTGGCTCGGATGAACATCCATTCAATTAGTAAAAAAAAGATGTAAAATCCACTTTTGATATTTAAGAAGTCCAAAACTTTGGTCCCATTTTCTCCAAATTAGCTGATTGAATATTGCGATATTTTGATATGTATAAGGAAAGGGAAATTAATTTCATAAAGATGGACATAATGATAATGAGGATGGGATAGTTCAGCTGTCGATACCAGGAAATTGTGATTCAGGGGTGAAAACAGAAAAGGGAAGGTGATTGTTTACAAAGGAGGGGAAATGTGGTAGGCGGAATTGCGTGAAGTTTGACAAGGGCTGAGGAAACACGGTTGTTGACTGAAGAGCTTGATGTCATGTCAAATTACTTCTCCTCATTCAATCATCAATGAGGATGAACTATCAAGTTCTACCGGCGTCTAGAGACCGGTTTGCTTCTTCAAATTTGTAAACGAAGCGAGAGAAATACATCGTTAGTTTCTCGTTATCCAGCTGTCCCCGCGTTTTACGTGAACCCCAGATCGCCGCGGCGCCGTATTGCATTGCGTCGCGCTTGAACTGATGGCGCGCACGAAGGGAGTGGAGTGGATATGATCAGGCATGTTTACCCGTCCCCAGCCGCCTAGCGAGAGATTTGAGTGGAGTGCGGGGATGGAGCTGGATGGAAGGGGCTAATTATTGACACTTGATCTCGAGTCAAGTGGATCTCGGATATCCGTGCTTGTAGAGAATAAATAATGCGTGATTAGAGAAAATACTGAATGAAAGGGGGGGGGGGGGGGTGGCGTGATAGGTGCGTAAAGGTGTGCGTGTGGATTGTGTGTGGGTGTACGTGTATTTTGCAAGCGTGTGTGTGGTATGTGTATATATGCGAATGGATTGGTGTACTGTGTTACTGAATGTGTGTATGTGAGTGTGTGATGTTCATGGGTGTGTTTGTTTGTATGTGTGTGTGTGTGTGTGTGCGTATTGTGTCCGTTTATGACCCCATGTGCTATACATCTGTACTTACATGCGCACATGAGCGCATGTGCTTTGTGTTGGGTGGATGTGTGTGTTTGTNTGTGTGTATGTGAGTGTGTGATGTTCATGGGTGTGTTTGTTTGTTTGTATGTGTGTTTGTGTGTGTGTATTGTGTCCGTTTATGACCCAATGTGCTATACATCTGGGGCCTGTAACATAAAACATGCAATTAAACTTACGATAAATATTTATTGTAAGTCTACGGCAAAATGCATACCAAAAAGATACGATAGATTTTAAATTAATTGTATCTCTTTTATGTGACAGGCCCCTGTACTTACATGCGCACATGAGCGCATGTGCTTTGTGTTAGGTGGATGTGTGTGTGTATGTGTTTATATACTTCTGTGTGCGCGCGTGTGTGTATGTGTGTGTAAGAGAAAGGAAAGAGAGATAAAAAGAGCGAAGTACCATATACTTATTCATTAATCTCTCTCCCTCTCTCTCTCCCGTAGGAATTGGGGTTGATAATCGATTATGATACATTCTGAAAAATTATTGTTTTCCGCTTAATATTCTAGGTTTTTAATTATAATATTTCAGTAGTCCTACAAGCCACATTTTTCTTGATCATAACATTCTTCAGCAGAAATCAAGACACCTCCTCTAATCAATAAAGCAGATAAGCTTTATTAAATTCTGGACTAAAACAAATATATTTCAATTACAGGTGAATTTGATTGAGAGATTTGATAATAGGGGGAAGAGGGAGGAAGAAACGGAGAGATGGGAGAAGAATTCTCTCTGGGACAGAAATAATTACTTCTATTCTTCCTTTTTGTAAATTCTAAATCGAGCGTGGCATTTTATTTCATCGTGTCTGTGTGTTTAAAAAAGAATAAAAAGGTAATATTTTCTGCGGTCATCCCCACCTTGCAATGACTTCAAATACTTTACACGAAGTTTTGAAAAGAAAAAAAAGGAAACTGGATAACAACGATATAGAAATTTGAAAGGTCAAAAGGTAAACTTATCCTGGGACATGTGGGTTTAATGAGTAAACAACAAGTTGACGATTTAATTTATTGATTAAAACGATCATGATTATAAAAATACAATGTATTCTCTCACTTGTTTGTTTACTTAATACACGGATTACACTCTAAAAATTAAATGAAGTCAAATGAACATCAAATTTGTGGAGTGATCGACAACCTTAAGAGAAGAGTAAATTAAAATTTCAAACAGGTTGGATCCAAACGCTCACGTTTTGCAGTCAACATTTCTAAAGTTTAGATTTATCATTAGTACAGGTTTTCACTCCACTCTTTTGAAATGTCACTTTATACCATTTTCGCCTTTAGAGTGCATGTAGTTAATGTTTTACCATTTTTGACACCTAACAATTTTCAAAAAATCGTAAAAGCAAGGATGGAAAAATACACTTTCATTAATTAACGTTCCCTCCATCTTACATGTAATTCATAGCGTGAATGTTGTTATTCCTACATCATTAACAGCTTGAATCTCATTTTTGCCAATCTTAATCAAAGAGGATATTCTGTTTGACGAGATTATATCATGAATATGATGAAATGATAAGAATATGTTATAGAATTCCACGAAAATTATGTTAAGTGTCGATTGCATATTATTAATTAAAACAAAATCATCTTCGCATCACGTTTTGTTTTTGCCCAAATCCCATGAGTATCGAACTCTTAGGGAATTGCACGCGGGCAAGGTGGAACTGAGTTCTGCTGAAAATTATTGATTAGGAAATGACACCGCTCTAATCACCTTTTGAAAAAAATCTAAAGTAATGAGCAAAATATGGCTCCCACAAAAAGAATAGGGCTTTGTCGACAGAGAAGCAATTAACTGGAATGAAATAGTAAAGCGGCCTCCATCAGTATAATTGCTCACATCGACAAGGATAAAAAGGACAAAACAAAATGTAGGGTTGTTTACGCTGGGTGCGATAAAACTCACGAGAATCAGACAATGTAGTTGGCTCGATTATGCACGGTTTTTGAAGACTGTTTGAAGATGAGAGTAAAAATGGAATACTGCATGGTGTGAATATTGTCTGTCCCATTGTTGGGAGACATTTTCAAGTATTTTAATCAGATGATAGTTTGGATGCTCATCTGATTGAAAGTATTTTCTCGTTGTCATTGAAAATTCATTTTGATAAGGACGTATGGAAGACAAAGGTCGTTATTGCAGCCCCAAAGCAAATGGTTGCTGAATTTTCGAGAGGTGCAGTTCTGGGCAGATTAAAAGGGTGGTGAATTATAAGTTGATGTTTTCGCCAAGAAGTCAATAAAACAGCCATTGCTCGTTCCCGTTATTGTAATTACATGACACGTTGTCTATCCATAATATACATGATATAGGGCCTATTATATGATATGCGTGTGTGCGTGTATGTGTGTATGTGTGTGTGTGTGTGTGTGTGTAGTATGTGTGTGTTGTGTATTTGTTATCATTTGTACGTTATGAATCGTTTGTCTGTACGTGAATATGTGGAGTGTCTGAATTTGTATGTAATTTGGTCTTGTAAATATGTGCGTAATGTACTAGTGTGTGCGTGTGTGTGTGTGTGTGTGCAGAATACTAGAATGTTTCAAACCTTGCTATCGCTATAAAATTCAAATAGATTTGATTGCAATAATCCTCCAACACACACAAGCACATTCACACACAAAAGGTGTTTTCGTCAGTATTTTCCTTTTGTTTTTGTGGACATGGCTGGTGCCGAGTTTCGAAATGTTTTAACGGAAATAAAGTTAAAGCGTGTGGAGGGAAAATAATAAATGGGTCTGTCATGGCGAAAGAACGAAGGTAATTCCATGCACTTTTATCAGTGGTATCATTATTTGAGACAAAAGTGCCGTTCTTGATTATCATCATGAGGCAAGCCTTTATGTGCCGAGATGGCAGATTGTTTGACATCCAGACACCATTGACAAGATAGAAGCGAAAGGAAGAAACTCATCAGAGACCTTGCAGAGTAAATAGACTATAGAGAGGGAAATGGAAGAGAGAAAGTAATTACTTAAGAGAGATAGATAGATGAGCGTAGTGTCACCCTATTATGATCAGGCCTAACATTAATCATAATGAGATGTATCTTTGTATATCATGAACATCGCTGATGATAGTTTACATCTAGCATGGTGGTGTTGCGAGAATGAAAAGACGCCACCATTTCTGTTTTTGCTCACGCACACGCACACCCACATGTACAGGCGTAAGCCTGCATACTTGCCCCTTTACTGTATGCACATGTCTTTCTGTCTCTCTCTCTCTCTCTCCCTGCCCCCTCCGCCCCCTTCTCTCTCTCTCTTTCTTTCGCCCCCTCTCTCTCTTTCTTTCTACCCCCTCTCTCTGTCTTTCTCTCTTTCTTTCTCTCTCCTTCTCTCTCTATTTACATATATCGCACACCTCATTCTTACGTGTGATCCTCCCGTTCAGCATTCTACAGTAGATGGAGAAACACCATAACATTTTAGGATATATAGCGAGGAAAAAGAGTTTGAAATATGTAAACTTTCTAAATATATTAGATAAATTTTTTTTTCAAGAGAGATACAATTTGTTTTTTAAGGTAGATGTATCCTAGTGAATCAAGAAAATAGCCATTTATCCACTACACTATGTATTAGTTCGTACAATTTCTATGGTAAAAAAAAATCTCTGCAGACCTCTACATAAACTCGAGCAAAACACGGCACTTTACAATGATTACGTACATGACGACAATTGTCCTTACCTGGGACTTGCTCTTTATCTGACTGTATGATTGTCCAATGTATTTTAATGTATTTTAAGCAACTATCTTAACTATCTTAACAACTATATAAAATCATTAATCTATTAGTAATTGAGAAAATGGTGACCACAATTAGAGGAATCAAAAAGTTCATCCCCACTTTATATACCACGTGCACTGAGGATCGTACATCTAGTACTTGTAAAGAAGTGGAAAAAGAGATTAACCAAAGGGGAAGGAGGGGGTAGAAAGGGATAATTAGCATAAAATATTTTTTAAATGAAATTGAATACTCATATTAATTAATAAAACATCAAATTGACAAATCACTGCTCATTTTCAAATTTCAATTGCAAACTCAACAGGTTACTGGTATGATCAAAATATACACAGAAACATATGGCCTATGTTTGCATAATCCAATACATGAATATATTCGATACGCCCGTCGATATAAGTAAATGATCATTAAATAAAAACATTAATCATCCATAATGAAATCGCTCGTAATTCTGTTAATGGTCTGTTACGGATGCAACAGTCAGTCGACCCGAGAAAGTGTTTTCTTTCCGGGTCATGGATCATCGCTTCGCTAGATCCTGGTAGGAGCGCAATGCGCGCGTATGGCTGAGGGGGGGGGGGGGGGGTAAGCAAAAGCGGTGCTAAATTTAGCAAAATGGTGGCGCACATTTGCTTCCAGGTGCGTCGAAATATTGTGGAAATATTGTATACTTGTCAGCTCCCTAAGGATCGACTTACACCTTTGCGTTTTTAGCCTGCGTCTGCCTACCGTTTTTGAAAATTAAAAACCGCTCCCTGGACGCACAGCATACGTATATCAGATGGTACACTGACGTTTGGCGCTCGACGAGCGTACGATGAGCGTCAGTCCACCGTATGACCCGCGTCTTTGTGCGCCTAGGGAGCGTTTTTAATTTCCAAATACGTTGGACCGACGCAGGATAAAAATGCAAAGGTGTGAATCGGCCTTAACGGGCACAAATCGAATGTGGTCTGAGGGGTCGCAAAATTTATGATTCTCTTGGATCGAGTGCAACAATTAAATATCGATATACCCGCACACCCCCACCCCCTGGGGGAGCAGTTGTCGAGACATGGGGGACCGAAAATAAGTTAAGTTCAGTAGTATTTTCTAATTTTCCACTTTTATCATGGGTGAAATTTCAGCGATAAGCTTGCCTTCCAGTAGATAACGATATGCATAACAGAATGTATTTACTACCTCCATTAGGAAGTACACCACAGCCGAATCTGGTATTCATATTAATATCTCATGACAATAGAGGTTGCTTTTTTCATTGATTTTGTAATGGTATGAATCTTGAATGTACAATGTGGTTAAAAATAATATTGTTTTTTATCCTAATGGTTGCGCCTTTAGCATTTTTGTTTGAAAAAAAAGTGCATTTGGCGCCACATAAATTGTATTATTATCATTATTATTATATATATCATTAGTATCATTATCATCCTAGATTATGCAAAGTAAATTATTAGTACGTAGAGGTTCTGGTACATGATTCGCACCCAAACAATAACTTATTTCCTTACTCTTACAACATTTCTTTTCTGATGAAGATTTAAGATCTAACTTTTTCATGCAAACATTTGTCACCTTGGATTAAGTTCCAATAACAGCACCCTAGATGTTCAGATGTTAATACATCACTTCTAATTTCACCACGAAACGAAAAGATGACCATGGTTTATCTTTTGCTGACTGATTTCTAAATGATTCAGCTGCTTACTAACAGTATCAATTATGGACGTGGCCTTTAAAGCCACAATGATAATTAATTTGCAGTAGATATCCCATATAAATGATAAAAGGCGTTCTGTTTTTCGTGTGAGTTTGAATCATTACACATAGTGCTGGACATGCTGGATGCGTTAAATATTTAAAAAGTCATTACTTTAATAGCCTTGGATGTATTCGTTATTCATCTTGTGCGCTCTATTTCAAAAGATGTGACTAAACTCTCAGTCAATGTCACGCAAAGACAATTTAACGTATCAAGGTGTCACGGTGCAGTGGTTCTGACTCTCGCTTTTCGACCAGCGGGTATTTGTTCGAATCCCACCCATGGCCTCAATTTCGTTTAGCAAAAAAAATTATCCAAGTACTTGGCATATGCTGCACTCAATCCAGGTAAGGGATAGTACTTCCTTGAAATTGCATGTGCGCCTGTCTACATCGGGCTTAAGCCCCGATCACATGGACCCCGGAAGCAGCACGATTCACCCCGACTCGTTGTTCTGAGGCAGTTAACTGTGAATTAACAAAAAGTCGGGGTTAATCGTGTTGCTTCCGGGGTCCTATGTGACTGGGGCTTTAAACCAAGATAGTACGGAGCTTTAGCAAAGAGTACGGAAGGGCCGATCAGGACGTTATTTCTCAAGCGCGGGAAATTCTAGCGGGCAGCTAAGGTTGAGAACGCCCGCTAGATTTCCCCGCGCTTGAGAAATAACGTCCTGATCGGCCCTTCCGTTCTCTTTGCTAAAGCCCCGTACTAATGACACAACGGCGGATACATGTGCTTTAGAAGTTATATGTATGTGTGTATAGATTGGCATAGACCTATAAAACTGACAAAATAGGTTTCACTTAGAAGGTTGGCATATTCCCTGAGACTGAAAAACATTAAAAAAGAAGTATTAAAAAACCGCCGAACTTCCTTCACCAATATTCACCAAGCTGCGGCGAACTTTGATCAACATGACAAAAACACACGTAATGAACGGCTTTTATATAGCGCTTATCAACTCTATAAAATAATTCCCTAAGCGCTCTACAATTGCAGCATTATTATCCTGGCTTTTGCAATGCGGCTACTAGGCGCATAAGCCTTTTCAAGGAATAGATTCCTACCAGGTACCCATTCACCTCACCTGGGTTGAGTACAGCACAATGTGGATGAATATCTTGCTGAAGAAAATTGTGCCATGGGTGGGATTTGAACCTACGACCTTCTGGTTGAAATTCGAGAGTCAGACCACTACACCTCAGCACCTCCACATTGTATTGTATACAACAGTTGCGAAGGCAGTATATGTTGCACAGAGGTCAAGCAATATACATGCAAGTGTTTTAACTTTCCCGACCGGTAGATTGATAATGATAATTATATTCCGTATCGTCATTATCATCATCATTGTCTAATTGCTGTTTCCATTGCGTTAATTATTTCATCTCGATGGCAATTACAATAAATGAGCCCACAATTAATAAAATAGGATCTATAAATTGAGAATATGCCATTCTCATGATATGCCTCAAGCGGGAGTTTGTCTTCTCTAAGCCACATATTCTCACGCTATTTACCATTGTGTAATTAATCAACCAATTAATTAGTTAGTTAGAAGACGTACAGCAAGTGGATGTCGCTAAAACGTAATTTCCGCTGCGTTACAAAGGTTTATCGTATATCAGAACTACACCGATTATATTGTCTGTGCATTTAGTGTGATTCGGTATTGGATACATGGGGCCAATTGCACGAAATGATATTAGCTATCCTTTTTCTGCAAAGACGTCTTAAGTTGTTGTGTCCAGTCACCCTCTTAACAAAGACATAAATGTTGCCAGGGTGGTACAAGAAGATAGGATGTGATCTGATTTGATTTGATATTTGATTTCTTCGTCTGTAGCAACAAACATGACTGGATAACCCATGAAAGCCGACAAGGCTGATTTCCAATGGGGTCCACGTGTTAGCAAGAAGAGGGATGCTAAGACCATTTCGTGCAATTGGCCCTAGATGAATTAGCAACATAGACGAAAAAAATAAACGATGATCTATGAACAAAATTCTGAAATTTGATTTTACCACATTTCTTTAAATACTTTCTTGTGTTCTAATGAATCAAGTGATAGAATCTCATGGCATGATACAGGCGCGCACAGAAGGAGGGTGCGCTCGGTTATGTGGTAAAGTTGCAAAATGTTTGGTCAAGAGGGGCGCCAAAATTTGAGCTTAGGGCATGAACCTAAATTGTTTCAGGGAGGGGGGGGGGGGGGGGCTCGGTTATGTGGTAGGAGTGCAAAACTATAGGTCATATGGTGAGCCAAATTTGTAGTTTAGGCAAAAATTGAGGTGACGACATTTTTCATAGGACCGGGCCATCAGGTTGTCGAATCCTGAGTTCATAATTTGCACAAATGTAAACTTTTATATTTTAGATACAAATTTGTCTTTTATCTTTTAAGTATGAAGAACAATTATTAGATATTAGATATTAGATAATTTGTCTCGTGCCTCTGAATAGGTGACTAGAGAGATGGCATGTTTAAATGCTATATTATTATTATTATTATTATTACCTGCTTGAACAAAACATTGATGAATATGTAGACGGGCTTGTAACACAAAAGAGATACGACTAATATAAAATTTATCGTATCCGCATTTTAGCCATATAGACATACGATTAATATTTATTTAAGTTTAGTTGCATTTTCTATGTTGCAGGCTCCTGGACTAGTATGCCGGACTTGCAAGGCGATTCTTATACTCTAACATGATTGGCCAGCATTTTGTTAGTCAAACGACTACCTTGATTTTGATAATAATATATAGCATTTAAAAATTCCATCTCTCTAGATACCTATTCAGAGGCGCGAGACAAATTGTCTTATATTATTACCCGGCCATAGCATAGCTGCCACATAGGCGCTTTAGTATCTAAAGGAATAAATTCCTGTCGGTACCCATTCATCTCACCTGGGTTGAGTGCAGCACAGTGTGGATAAATTTCTTGCTGAAGGTTGAAAAATAAGGGTCAGAACCACTACACCACGACGCCTCCACGTCTGACACGTCCAGCTAACATCAAACTAGTCGGTGAGCTAAGGAAATTCTGGTCAATGTACTGGGTTTTTTTTAGGTTAGTCCATCTTGTTAGTCAAGCAAACTAGTCCAGATGATACGATCTGGACTAACTTTCCAATGAAGAGGATTTACCAAAGCCTTGGCTAATCGATCACCATGGTTACCTTGAGAGGGAATCTTCGTGATATCATAAATGAACTCCAGCAAGAAATTCATCTAAATTGTGCTGCACTCAACCCAGGTGAGGTGAATGGGCAACTGGGAGGAATATTTATTTCTTGAACAGCCAAGTGCTGTGGTGGCTGCTCAGCTAAAGCCAGGGTAATAATTATGCAAAGCGCCTTGAGCATTCAGCAGTATGTAAACGTGTGCTATATAAATTGCATCTAGTATTATTATTCTAACTCGGTCTAACTATACGAGTAGACATACGAGTAGATGGATAAATACACAGAGTCTTAACTGCAATCTCCAATTTGGTATCAATTAGAGTTTTTGCCATCAATGTAAATGTGTTTTATCATTTCGCACTCCACAAAACATTTCTTGAACAAAGCATAATTTATTACATATGAATGGTTCCCGTGAATAACTAATGATATATATATAT